>BPTQ01000004.1:217231177-217461828 GCA_019973895.1 Chrysanthemum seticuspe
AGGATCAACGCAACACAAAGATTTCAACATCCCATACGCAAAGAGGGATTGAGAAACTTGAATGGTTTCCCAGAACAGATGTTTGGGTGATCTCTAATATCTGAGGATGAGATTCCGCGAGAAGCCTACCAAATCGGATGTTAATGAGTCCATTAATATGAGATTCCAAGTGTTTCTACTTAGTTCGTAATTCACGTGTTGCCTACTGGATAGCGTAATGATCTAGTATTTAGTTGATTCTATTCTTTGTTGGTTAGTTATAAGTTATTAATTCAAAGTATGAAGGATTCGTTTGTGTGTTTATTTAATCGGCCTGTACCTCTTGTACGTTCGTATGTGTGTTTATTAGTTTCTGTATTAACTTAATTACTTCGTTTCTGAATAGAACCACATTCTATCCCAATTTTTGGGATTTTATGACATGTTCTGTGGAATCCAAGCCAAAATCCAAAAATGAGGTTTCTGAGAGGTGTGTTTCTGACTTTTTAAGCCTAAGATATATATTCTAATGTTAACGCTGCCGCAGTGGAATACAAATCACTGCGGCAGCACAGCGGCGGTAATCCCAAAGCAGAACCGGTGCAATTGGAACGCTGCCGCAGTGGAATACAGGCACTGCGGCAGGAGAAGTCGAAGACTGCAGCAGACCTAACGTAGATCCGGCAGACTCATCGCTGCTGGATGAGAAAGTGGTGATCTGCGGCAGAGAACTTTTATGCTCAAAACCCAAGACAGGGCAGTGTTATTAAGACCCTGCCGCAGCGTTTATCGTGGACTGCGGCAGCGGAAGATTTCAGGTGCTATTTGCGACGCCGTCCCAGAATTATTGTGACGGGACAGAACCCAAAACTCGTATTTTCAAGAGACGGCGTCTAGTGGTGAAAGAGTAGGTCGTCGCTACTCAGACGGCCTAGATGCAATCCAGACGACGTCAGAAGCTGAAGAGGACGGCGTCACGGACATAAGGTGACGCCGTCGCAAGGTTAACGTGGCCAAGACGAAACCCTAATGGCGGCGACACGACGGCGTCACTAAACATAAGGTGACGCCGTCGCAATTGTAATCTTATATATAGAATCCGAATTTTTCAGTCTTTGTGTGGAGAGTCTTTGGAGTAAAAACCTAAAACCGAACCTAAGGTGTCTTGTACAGTATTTTAGGGTTTTTAACCCTATCTTACACCAAGATAAGTCTTTGCTTCATTAATTCAATTATGTCTTTGATTATTTGTGTGTATGCTTGCATGTTCTCCATGTCCGGCTAATTTATTTGTGTGTTTGCTTAGGAAGTATGAAACTTAATTATTGAATATTGATTGGTTGTTTCTTATCTTAGTTGATTTATGATCTAGTAATGCGATAGGTCATCCGTTGTGCACTTAATGCTTGATTCATCTTTGTGAACCTTAGAGTATAATTACCTGAGTAATTGTAGGCTAAACCATCCGAAGAGCGCCTTAGAGTAGGAGTCTATAATCTCTAGTGGGTTTGTAGACAAGACCCTTTGGTAAGTTCAAAGAGTTAGGGAGAAACGCATACCCTACAACTTTAGAAACACAACGCAACTAGGAATAAGACGTGACACTCAACCATCAATAGGAGATAATTAAGGAGTAATACAAACTAAGTAAACACATCTTTAAACTATCATACGAGCACACATTAATTAGACATAGACTCCCACAACCTTAGTTTAGATAATTAGATAATAGTAGAGTAATCGGTAGAAATACCAACCCCCCAAATCCAATACCCGAGATTCGTACCTTTCCATTTTCATAAAATATAAAAAGATAAAAAATAATCTTCCTCAACCTTAAACTTAGCGTAGTAACTCCCTACTAGCATTCCTATTCCCCTAGAGAACGATATCAATACCCGTGGCTTACCCTAATTACTACACTACAACGATTAGGTTCACTGCCTAGGGTGTTATAAAACTTGCTCGAAGAAAAGGAAGTTCCTTTGACCCTGAACGACGCGTGTAGCGTTATCAATCTTCTTGTGGATTCTCTTCTTCTAAACATCCTCATAAAGTGCGTAATGGAGGTTCGATCTTGGAAGTGTTGGACGAAATGATTCGGATCGGGCAATCTATGGGTTATGATATGGAAGGGTGTTTGAAAGACATAGAACGTATCATTGGTAAGCAAGGAGCCGATGATGGTCTTAAATGAAGATCCTCTCTTTAAACGTCCAAGGTCTTGGTCACAAGACGAAAAAGGAGTGGGTCAAGGAGTTAAATATTAAACATAACGTCAATTTTTTAGCGTTACAAGAGACGAAGATGGATTGTATTTCTCACATGGATGTTAATTATATATGGGGTAATTCCGATTATCAATTTACAGCTAGTGATTCGGTTGGTAATTCGGGTGGTATCTTATGTGTTTGGGAGGAGTCTATTTTTAAAAATGATTCTGTTTCGGTCTCTGATAATTTTATTGATTTATATGGGACATGGCTCCCTAATAATTCTAAGGTTCTTATAGTGGTGATTTATGCTCCATAGTCTAATGTTCTTAAACGGACCCTTTGGGATTACATTTCGGTTTTGATCACACGTTGGAAAGGTGAGACACTTGTTATGGGCGATTTTAATGAAGTGCGTTCCGAAGACGAAAAGTTTAGTTCTTTGTTCAATCAATCTAGTTGGAGAGACTTCAATCATTTTATCTCGTCGTCAGGTCTTGTGGAGATTAAGATGGAAGGTTATTCTTTTACGTGGTCACATCCATCAGCGACAAAAAAGAGTAAATTGGATCGATTTCTTGTTTCGGAAGGTATTATTTCGGCTTTTCCTTCAAGTACAGCTGTTTGTCTTGATCGTCTCTGTCGGATCATCTCCCTATTCTTCTTAAAGAGATACATACTGACTTTGGTCCGATTCCATTCCGGACTTATCACTCTTGGTTTAAACGGGATGGGTTTGACGCCATGGTGGAACAAGCATGGAACTCTTTTTCTCATTCGGATTCTAACAGGTTGATTAGGTTCAAGAAAAAACTTCAAGACTTGAAGAAGATCATCCGAGGTTGGATTAAGGACAAGAATATTTTACAATCTGGAATTAAGAATGCCATCATTGATGATTTGGTTGCTATTGACCAGAAGCAGGATAGTGGGGTTGTTTCTGATGAGATGTTATTTAATCGAATGGAGTTAACATGTAAACTTCATGATTTCAAACTGTTGGAAGTTAAGGACTATGCTCAGAAAGCTAAACTTAAATGGGCGATAGAGGGAGACGAGAGTTCAAAGTTCTTCCATGGTCTCATTAATAAGAAACGGTCTCAGTTATCGATTCGTGGTGTTTTTGTTGACGGCGATTGGCATACTGACCCGAAGGTGATTAAAGATAATTTCAAGGATCACTTCGCCACTCGGTTTAAACCACCTGATAGTTTTCGTCTTAAGTTAAATATTTCATTCCTTAATCGTTTGTCCACCGACCAGGTTGACATTTTGGATAGTTGCATTACCAGAACCGAAATTCATGATGCTGTGTGGGAGTGTGGAGAGAAAAAATCCCCTGGTACTGACGGATACACATTTGAATTCATTAGGCGTTATTGAAGTCTCATTGGCCTTGACTTTTACTCTGCCGTCAATTATTTTTTGACAGCGGGTATTTTCCGAAGGGTTGTAACGCGTCGTTTATTGCTTTGATTCATAAAGTTACGGATGCTAAATTCATTACAGATTTTAGACCCATAAGTTTGATTGGAAGTGTGTATAAAGTGATCACTAAGATTCTTGCAAATCGTCTGGCCGCGGTTATCACGGATCTAGTTTCTGACACTCAATCTACCTTTGTCGCGAATAGGCAAATCTTAGATGGGCTCTTCATTTTGAATGAGTTACTTGCTTGGTGCAAAAGGAAAAAGAATCAAGCTCTAATTTTTAAAGTCGATTTTGCTAAGGCTTATGAATCTATTCATTGGGATTATCTCCTTGATATTTTGTAAGCTTTTGGCTTTGGTCCAAATTAGTGTAAGTGGATTCGTGGTATTTTTAGTTCCGCTATGGCTTCGATTCTCGTCAACGGGAGTCCTACTTCTGAATTCCCGTTCTTTTGTAGGCTTAAACAAAGAGATACTCTGGCTCCTTTCTTATTCATTCTTCTTTTGGAGTCTCTTCATATTTCTATTTCTAGAGCTGTCAACGAAGGAGTCTTTAAAGGGATTCAGCTTCAAGGGTCGATGTTTATCTCTCATCTTTTTTATGCTGATGATGTTGGGGAATGGTCCGATGACAATCTGGTGAACCATGTTAAAATCCTCAAATGTTTCTACTTAGCTTCGGGATTGAAGATTAATTTGCAAAAGAGTCAAGTGTTGGGTGTTGGTGTTCCTCGGGATGTTGTTAACCGCGCTTCGCTTATAGTGTGTGCTGTTATACAAACCCCTTTTAAGTATCATGGAGTGACGGTTGGCGAACATATGTCGCGTCATACTGCTTGGGTAAGCATAATTCAGAAAATCCAAGCTCGGTTGTCCAAATCGAAGAGTAAAACTCTTTCTGTTGGTGGTAGACTGACTTTTCTAAACTCGGTTCTAGGCGCAGCCCCTTCATTTACTATGTCAATTTATAAAGCCCCTAAGGGTTTCTTGCATGAGATGGAGTCGATCCGCAGTAATTTTTTCAATGGTGTCGATCCGTCGGAAAGAAAGATTACTTGGGTTGCTTGGGATAAGGTATTGGCGTCCAAGAAAAATGGGGGTCTTGGTGTGTCCAGTTTGTATGCTTTGAATCGTGCTTTGCTTCTCAAGTGGGTGTGGTGTTTCCTCTCCCAAGATGGTTCTATTTGGTCGCGTGTTATTAGTGCCATATACGGATCCTCTTTAGAATCTCATTTGGTTAGTTTTCCTTCGACTTGGTGCTCTATTTTACGTGAGGTTCAGGTGTTGTCTTCTAAAGGTTTTGATTTTGTCTCCCATTGTAAGAAACGTGTTGGGGATGGCCAAAATGCAAGATTCTGGTTGGATACTTGGATTTTGGACGTGCCTTTAGTGTTCAGTTTCCTCGTATTTATGCTTTAGAAAGGGACAAACAAGCTTCTGTTGCTATGAAATGGGGAGCTTCCTCTTTTGATGCCTCTTTTTGTCGGCAGGTTCGGGATGGTGTTGAATGTCAGCAGTGGTCGGATATGTTGTCTATGCTAGGTACGGTCAATCTTTCTTCCTCTATTGATAGATGGGTTTGTGATTTAAATGGTGAAGGTGTGTTTCGCGTTAAAGAGATTCGCTCTATCTTAGATGATCTTTTTCTTCCTTCCGCGGTTGAAGCAACTAGGTGGGTAAAAGTTATTCCGATCAAGATTAATGTGTTTGCTTGGCGTGCTCGGCTTGATTGTCTCCCGACTAGATGTAACCTTCTTAATAGAGGAGTTATTATGGAATCTTCCTTATGTTCGTTGTGCGGCTTGGTTCCTGAGGATTCTCATCATGTTTTCTTCCGGTGTGATTTGGCCAAGATCATCTTTCGTAGGATTTACCGGTGGTGGGACCTCCATTGGGTTGATGTTTCGTCCTTTGCTTACTAGAATGATTGGTTCACTACTATTCGGTTAACTTCTAAGCTTAAGCTTATGTTGGAGGGTGTTTTCTATGTTTCTTGGTGGTATATTTGGGCTTTTTGAAATCATTCTACATTTGACGAGGTTCCTCCGAGACGTTCCGTGATTTTTGACGATATTGTTTCGCGTTCTTTTACTTGGTGTAGTAGTAGATGTTTTAGTTCGTTTTCTTGTGAGTATTGGTTTAAAAACCTTAATTTGATTTCCTTGTAATGTTCTTTCTAACATCTTGCTAGTTAATAAATTTGCCGTTAAAAAAAAATAGCATTAATGTAGTGCTTTGTTTTTTTAATATGCTCATTAAAGTGTTGTACGCTATGCTTCTTGTCTTGTACGTCTAAAAATTATGTGCATTAAAGTGTTGTACATTATGCTTTTTTTCTTGTAAATTCACTAAGTATTTGGCTTAATAGCTTCATTAAATTGTAAATTATGATTGAATAGTTGTATATTTTGGTGAAAGAGTATTTTTAATGGGAATTGATACTTACACCATATTTTTTGATGCATGCACCACAATTTGTGCATTACAGTTTTTACCGTACAATACTGTAATGCATAAATTGTGGTGCATGCATCAAAAGATGTGGTGTATCACCCTCCATTTTTAATAGTGTATTAATTGTATTAAATGAATGAGTAGTGGTTTCTTTAGTTTATTTGTGCTTTGTGTACTGTACTATAAATATTATGACTTGTAAGTGAAGATCATGAGAAGAGAGATTCATTCATCTATTATATGCAGCTATGAGGGTACCCGCGCGTTGCGGGGGCGGGTACCATAAATATAAGTTTTCAGCGTACCATGTTTTCTAGTTTGTTATGTTTTTAGTGACAATAAAATTACTGATGCTAAAAATTTTGTGACATCTTTCAACTCTTTAACTAATGACAATACTTTTCATTATACTCTTTTAATCATTCGTTCTGGCCACTTTTGGTTTATGAATAAGCATGACTATAATGCTACATTTGCTTCTTTTTTTGGCCCAGTTTCTTGAATCTCAATCGGCCCACACAACAATGACTTATTACCCTTGATATAAAACACTTTGTATTACCCTAAACCTACACAAATTTTGCACGCCTCTTCTTTGTCCCTTTCATTTCAAAACACAACCACCATTTTAATTTCTTCTCTTCTCTATCAAACTATCAACTCAAACTTAGCCACTCCTCTTTTGTTTCTTCTAACTGATTCGAACGAACCAAAAAGAAGGAAAAGAAGAAACATTTAAGGAAGTGCTAACTGTTGGAAGTGTTTATGCGTCCAACCGGTTTGTTTCTTCTAAACCGATTTGAACCAAACCGATTGTACATAATTGTGTTTATGATTTATTTAGTGTAAAAAATTTGTGTTTATGATGATTGTACATGTAGCTTCATATCTTGTGTTATTATATGTATTGCATTAAAATCTTGGTACATTAACATGGAGTAGAGGGAAGTTTTAGATTGTATTTGTACCTTGTGCTTAGGTAGTTGTAACAATTGGTGATGGGTATTTTAAATTATATTAATTGTATGTAAGAAGTATTCATTGTTGAGTTTGATTTGTGCTTTACATACTTGTATATTATATTTAGTTACTTGTATGTGCTTAAATCTAATTTAGAAAATCTTAAACTAATAAATAGGAGAGAGGGTCATCCCTCAATTATAAATTATAAGTAGTATATAGATATAGATATAAATAAGACTAAAATACACCGTTGGTCCCTAAACTTGGCAGGACGGATCGCGATGGGACGAAACCCGGCCTTTTCATCGCCATAGGTCCAAACCTTGGCCATCAAATGCCAGATTCGTCCCTTGACCAGAATTGGGACAGTCAAACCGATTTCCTTCGAGGGTATTATAGACCATTCACTTTTTTGACCCAACCTTCAACCCAGGGACCAATTGTGAGTATGGCTATTAGCCGTTTCTTCCCTGATACGCTGCATTTAATTTCGCGGGAACAAATACACCCACCCAACAAACAACTTTGCCAATCACCTAAAACCACATTATCCAGAAACGATAAACTGCAAATCGAAATCAAGAATATAAATCCTCATTTCCAGAACTCAAAAGACCAACCCAACTTCCAACAAAACCATGTCGATCGATCATTTTACCAACATGCCAGATGAAGTGATCACTAACATTTTGAATCGGTTGCCTTTGTTAGAAGCGGTGAGAACCTCTAGTTTAACGCAAAACTGGAGGTCTAAGTGGACTTTGCTTACCGATGTCATACTTGATGAGGATTTCTTTTATTATTTAACATACGAGTTTGATGGTAGGCTTGTTACTAGATTCTTAAATCGGCTTATGGGTCCAATAAGAAAGTTTGTCTTCGCTGTAGAGCCAAGATCAATTATTGGGATAGACAACTTTCATTATGAACAGATTCATGAGTGGCTCTTGTTTTTGGCTGACAATGGAATTGAGGAGCTGATTATTACAAACTGGTATGGTGACCCAATTACGTTCCCAACCCAACTTTACTCTCGTAATGAGTTGAAACATCTGGTACTTCATGTTTGTGCTATGGCTACTTTGGAATATTTTCATGGCTTTCCAAATCTACTGAGCCTAGAATTGATTCATGTCAATTTTCTAAGCGGTACAGTTTGGGACTTTATTGCTGGCTGTCCCTCACTTGAGTCTCTTAAAATGAATCGTCATAGTACAAACGAGATGAGACTATGGGATATTGAAAAACTTGGGAATTTGAAGAAGTTACATTTGTCATTAGGTCGTTATAATGTTGTGACCACAACCACAACATCCGATATCTTTCACTTGACAAGACTTCAAAATCTTGAGACCCTTACATTGGATTTTGG
The DNA here is from genome assembly GCA_019973895.1 of Chrysanthemum seticuspe. Lineage (NCBI taxonomy): Eukaryota > Viridiplantae > Streptophyta > Magnoliopsida > Asterales > Asteraceae > Chrysanthemum > Chrysanthemum seticuspe. The sequence continues at coordinate 217,239,589 of BPTQ01000004.1, forward strand.
TGATTGCACGGTAAGAACAATTTCAGTTTTACAACTTATAATTTAACAATGTTGTAGAGATGTGTAACAGTAATGAAATTTAATCTGTAAAACTTCTTGTAGTTGATACATGAAGCTAATCCTAGGATGAAGGTGCCCTTTGTTTCCCTGATTAACCTTAAGCTGTCCGATGTCGATTTTGGGAATAGTGTTATGGTAGCGTTCACCATTGTAATGATTCGGTCATCTCCGAATTTGAAAATGCTGGATACCAGAGTAAGTGTAATGATGTAATGCATATGTATCAAATAAAACATTCCTAAATTTCCATGTTTGTGTATCTCAACACTATTTGATTTTTCAGGCTGCAAACACGCTTAGTGATCTACCTTTGCAAAAAATTTCCACTGTTGTAGACACAAACACATTCAGCCATGGTCAGCTACAGACGGTGGTGTTTCGAGCTTTTCCCAGAATAGAGCATGAAATAACTTTAATAAAGTGTATACTTGCGTGTTCCCGGTCGCTAAAGACAATCAATATCAGGCAAAGCGATAGGAGTCACGATGGGAATGAAAATACCAGGAACAACTGTGAGTTGGCTAGGAAGCTGTTGAAACTCCACCGAGCTTCCCCCACAGCCGTGGTAGATTTCTTTGACTGGTTGTAGTTTAAGTTTGGGTTGAATACCCTTGGACAATTAATGTTGCAAAATAGTTTTGGTAATTTTGTACAATAATTGTTTAAATGGTTTGCTTAAAATTAGATTGTTCATATGTTGTTGTTTGTGCGTATTGTAGGTGATGAAAGTTTGACATTGGAAAGTCAAACTTTCATTTAGCATTTTTATTTGATTGTAGCAAGTAAAACTGCATTTACAGTTTACTTTAGTTAGTCAATACTTGAAAATGGTGAATGGGTTAACTGTGAACGAGATTCGTAATGTCAGAAGGATTGAAAACCTTTGGAAGATTAAGTGCAAAAGGCATAATGGTATTTGAAGTTTGATGATAAGGATGGCTAGTGGAATGTTCAATAATATATAGAATGGTATTTGACTTTGTAAAGTCAATATTGCAAAACCATTACTAAATATTTGTTTTGGAGTGAATTGATAATTTGATATGTTTTAGAAGTTTGACTTAACAAAGTCAAACTTCTAATGGTTTTACGTAAGTTGGCAACTTGAGGGACCAATTGTGTATTCTAAAGTGAATATTGGGCGGGAGTTTTAAGTATGACAACGGCAACCAAGACAAATTCAGGGACCGAGTGTGAAAATAAAGTAATTATTAGACCCTTCACCGTCTCTTACCGGAGACGATATTAACTAGTGCACACCAAACGATAAACTCATCTACCACTTTTTCCACACACACACAACTTTCCAATGGCAGATTTCCCCATTTTAAACGAACTCATGGAGGTGACTGATTCGCCAAATCTGAATGATCGTATGGCTATCTGGTTTGAAGAAGAGGCTGCCCAAGAAGGGATTCTAAGGAAGCTAGTTCTTCAGTGCATTCAGCATCTGAAGACAGGAATCATCAAGCGTAGGGAGCTGATAGAAGAGAATCAAGCTCTGGGACCTCGTGGAATTGCGCATGACTGTGTGGATGCGCTGAACAAAATCCAGTCGAGGCACACAAACCAACTTGCCCAACTCATACAGATTGTTGGTCAAACAGATGAAGGTATTCGGTTCAACCAAGAGTTTGTTAAGAAATGGCTGAACATAATGCCTGAATTTTTGGTTTTCCATGGGGTAGATAAAGGCGGTCTTTTGGGTGATAGTTTTGTTAAAAAGGGTATGTAAATTAGATTTGATGTAGTTGGTTATGATGTTTAACAGACTTTATTAATGATAAAATATCATTTGGGTTATGTGTTGTTTAATATGTTCTTGTATTGTGATATTGGGTGTATTTTAGTGTTATTAGTATCAACAAAACCAAACATCCCCTTATATCAGCAAAACCAAACATGCCTTTGTATCAGTAAAACCAAACAGGCCCTTGTATCAGCAAAACTTTAATCAGTAGAACCAAACACCCCCTTGTATCAGCAAAAGCAAAGGCAATGGTTTAAAAAGATGTGGTGAAAATGCAAATACTTTGGCACTAAATCATAATGTATCAAATAAAACATTCGCTTGTATCAGCTAAACCAAACGGCCCCTTTTATCAGCAAAAGTTGTTACAGCAAAACCAAACACCACCGTATCAGAAAAATTAGAGGCAGTGGTTTCAAAACACGGGTTCAAAATGCAAACGCTTTAGCAGTAAACAACAATGTATTGACAATGGTGTATTGTAACATCTTGAATTTTGACTTACCAAAGTCAAACAAACTTATGAAAACCAACAAATTGTAACTTACTTGGGTAAGTCAAACCTATTAAGAAATGCAAAACGATTTCAAACACAATTACTTAAATAAGAACACAAAATTTTATTCATCGATTTCATGTTCTCAAGAACTACAAATGTTTACTATCATCTAAACATACACTTAGCTAGACCCACAACTCTCCCTATCATCGTTTTCCTTCTTTTCCTTCCTTTCCTTAAGATATTTAAACAAAATTTCCAGATTTTTAATCCTTTCTCCCAAATCGTTAAACTTTGATAACAACATGTCATCCTCTTCCTTCTCCTTCTTAACACCCAAACACTTTTCATTTGCGCAGTCTGCTTTCCTCAACGAACTTAACAAACCCTTCCCCTTATCGTTTTGTGCCATTATTGTTTTTCTTTTTGCTTTGGGAAGAATGTGTGTTGATTGTATTTTAGGGTTCACTCTTGGTCGTAGATACATATATGGTTGAAGGTTGGGTTACATTTTAACTAGGTTGGGTCAAAAAAGTGAATGGTCTATAATACCCTCGAAGGAAATCGGTTTGACTGTCCCAATTCTGGTCAAGGGACGAATCTGGCATTTGATGGCCAAGGTTTGGACCTATGGCGATGAAAAGGCCGGGTTTCGTCCCATCACGATCCGTCCTGCCAAGTTTAGGGACCAACGGTGTATTTTAGTCTATAAATAAATTAGTTTATCATATAAAGATAATTTTAAACGAATGTAGAAACTAATAAGGTCCAGAATAGCGATGGCTAAATGTGTGGTGGACATGCTTCATATACCTGGCTAGGTCGAGCATGTTAATTACGAGTGGACCAAGGTTTTAATTATCGGCATTAATATTTAGATATAACTGATCAGCCAGCTTGATTTGCCCTAGCTACTCTTTGTCTTTTTCATTTAGTTTCTTGCAAATTCACGGTTTGATGGCTACTCTTTAATAGTAAAGCGGGGATTAAGTCGTAGAATAACAATGTATTTTTTAAAGTGTCTCGTTTTGGTACGTGTATTTTTTTTAAGTTGTAGAATAGCGATGTACTTTTATAAGTGTTTTAATTTGGTACGTGTACTTTTTTTAAGTTGTAGAATAACAATATACTTTCTACAAGTGTTCCAATTTGGTACGTTAACGTACCAAATTGGAACACTTATGGAAAGTATATTGCTATTCTACAACTTAAAAAAAGTACACGTACCAAAACGAGACATTTTGAAAAATACATTGCTATTATACAACTTAAAAAAATACACGTACCAAAACATGACACTTTAAAAAGTACATTGCTATTCTACGACTTAATCCCTAAATAAAAATGGTCTATCTGACATTGTCAGTATTCAAACGATCTATTGATCATCACTAATTTTTGGATGTCATTACGACATTAATCACATGATGTTCGTTTAAGTTTTAACTTTAATTTTAAACATGCTAACTACAATGTGCCGTGTCGTCAATAATAAGGCGGCTAGAAATACAAGGATCATAGACGGAACTTGAAGGCAAAATGGCATATGATTTAGTTTCAGAAAGCCAAACTTCTATTTTCTACATATAATGTATAAATTTTTTAGTACAGCGATCCCGACATAATTCATATCTAAAGTTCCAATTTCAACTTCTCATTAAAACCCTACACCCGTATGATTAACTATGTAGGTATAACTTTACTTATAACCTATGCAAATCGTAAAACAAAACACTATTTATGATATGATTCGTCGGTTTGGATAGAAAAGTTTGTTTATTGTACACTTGGAGCCAACTAATCGATGGGGTCCGAGGCACTTATGTTCACCACAGTGACATCTACTTGCGTTTTGGGCCAGGTGCCATGATAGTTAACCATTGGTTAGAAGTTTGAAATCCATAAACCAAGTGGGGTTTCAGGCGAGACCAATAATTGAATTCTAAAAACTTACGAGTAACTCATCCACGCCCATTTTCTTTAAACGACCCAAAAATTTATAGCGGAAAATGATACGTCAATAAAATGTTCATAAAGAATCTTTTTCAAAATGACTTGTCACTAATAAAAGTCATCTTAATCAATTTTCTATCTTTCTTTTAAATTGTCATCTTTCTATCAATGCATGACACATCATTTTATGGAAAAATCTTTTGTAAAAAATTTGTGGTTGTAGAATACTAGAATTCCTCTTCTCTTTTTTTAAACCGTGAGGCACTCATGGTAATGATTTTAAGAAGGTGTACTAATGAGAAACACTATATCCACACAAATCATACAAAAAAAACTTTTACAAAATGATTTGTTCATATTTTGATTGATGTTTTTTGCTTTAATTTCTTTTTATTCTTTTTGATTAACCCGATCACACATGACCAACTCAAGTTTGTGATATTTGTTTTTGTAAAATTTGTATGGATAGATATAGCATCTCTTAAAAAAAATGCAATCACTATATTATTATTACACTAAGAGTTAAAATCTACCCTTAACTTTTTAATAACTGAAATCTTGTAACAGCAAAAAAATTGCATTTCTATAGTATTCATATTAAAGGAGCTTCTCCAAGACAGCAAGGGGGTGCTGGAGTTATCTTATTTTCAAGGCTTATTTTATTTTAGATTGCTCATAGACCTTTCTTTTTTAATTTTGTTAACTTGATTTCATAGTTCCGATAAGCCTTTAGGGCTTTAGGCAAGAAAGTAAAGATTAAAAAAATCTACCAGCTATTCAAATATCAAAAAAATTGATAAAACTACAAAATAAGCTAAATCTCCATAATACAATAACTAGCAGGGTACCCGCGCAATGCGGCGACGGATACTCTGTGACTATATTTTGCGGCGAACAAATGTTTTTCATTTTAGACTATATATTTCATCTACATTTTTATTTTCAATACACGCTACTTTCAAGTTCTCAAACATTTCTTATTAGTTAAGTGAATCTTGATAATAGATTAATCCCGATATCATCAATAAAATATAACCTCCAAAATTAGTTGTTTTGTCATTACAAAGCCTAAACGTAACCATTAACCTCAAAACAACTTCGGCTAAAATTAAACATTAACCAATCAACAAAATTCGATTAACACTTTAAATCCGTATACTCGGCTTGAAAAAAATTTTAACCAACAAAGATAAAACCCGCTATTAACATTCTAACTTAATATCAAAATTAGCCCAAAATGAAATATATCAAACAAATAATATACGGCTAAATTACCTTGAATGAATCGAAAACCATTTTTAGCCTAAATAAACTTTAATCAATATCTTGGATAAACTTTAACCATTTTTAACCTATATCCTTCTTGCTCAATTTTTCGTGGCATAAATGAGTATAAATCTCAAATAATTGAACACCTTATTGAGTTATTGTCATAGTAGATAAAAAACAATATGTCTGAATTCATTGCTCGCGATAAACTTTGATCAATTGGTGTCTATAAACTTTGTCTCATATTGACATCAATGGCCTAGAGTTATCAACGAAAACAATTATCGAAATGCCAACTTTTGTCACTTTCTTATACTTTTCTAAATGTTTGTCTTGAACTTGTATAGTTTAGTTGTTCAATTATTTCGAACGTAAAAAGCAATAAGCATCAAAGAGACCACTTTATGGAAAAAAAAAACATACTTTGCAATTGATCACTGAAGAAACACAACTTTATTGCACATAAAATTAATGACATCTTGATATAGGTACATGCATTCATACGATTTACTTTAGCTAATGTTTCGATTTATTGGACTTCTATACACCGGTTCTGCTACTTTAACCGAATTGTTGCTCTTGCATCCCAGTAGACCATTTGCCAGTGTTTTATGTGGTTTCTTAATGGGCTACATCTTAGTTTTATAAATCTTGCTTTTCTCATCATATGATACCAAAATAGGCCACGCTACTCAGCCCAAAATAATATCCTAAAACCCAATTGACAGTATCAATTAACTAATCCCTAGTTGATCTCATTCATAACCCTAAAATCTTCTCACAAACATAACGCAGCCACACCAACTCTCTCTCTCTCTCTCATTGTTTTCTCAACTAACAGCCTTAATCAAATTCTTTCATCCTTGTATCTCCACATAGCAAGAACTAAATACAATCACAAACTCATCCTACCTTTGTATCCGAAGCGTAAATCACAAAAATAAATAACCTAACAACTTCTTTTGATAATGATCTTTATGCTTATTAAGAACGAAATACAACTTGACGACAGGCTTCAAGATCTTGTATAAGATCTAAGGTAAGTGTTTATAGGATGGTTGGAGGGCTATTACCGGATGGTTGGAGGGCTATGCTTTGTGCGTGGTTGTTGCTTTTTACTTTTTATTCTGTATCAATACCGGATGGTTGGAGGGCTATTACTACTATGGCGATGATGGTTAAATTGTGTGTGAGAGATATGAATGGTTTGTGTGGATTTATATGTGGAGTGCGGTTACATATTCTTTATATTTATTACTGATTTTCAGCTGTTACAAGTTTCTAATAATTATCAGATGTTGTTACAATGATAGATTAAATAGGCTGATAAACGTAAATGAATGTTATAAGTATTGGCTGAACTTTTAAGCTACCATGTGTGTATGTATTAATGTAGCAAAACACATATATTTCTATAATAAGCAAGTAAAAAAGTCTGAATTTTTAAGCCTTCTAATTATAGAATAGTCCTAAATGCATTATAAGGTATTAAGATTAAGATACATAGCTTAAGCTTTCAAGCCTTCATGCATTGTTTTGGGCCGTTTTTACCATATATACGCATTGGGCCTACTAGTATTAGACGATTAGACGGGCCCAGTTGCGTTTTATTTTAAGCATGTTGGAGCAGTTTTGGATCAAGGGCACCGGATAATGTATAGAACGAGTTGGTTACCCTCGCCGTGTTGCGGCGCACGTTTTATAAATATATATACAATTTTTTTATTAAGTATATAAATTTTGTTTTCGCTAAAATAAAATTTGGTTTAAGGGATGTTTATAGTAATGTATGTGATGTCAAATTTGTTATGTTTTTTCAATGACATTACTAAAATTTCGTTTAGAGTTTCTAAAGTATTTTTATTATGTGTTATTATGATTTCTTTTTAATAAATGGTAAATTACTCAGTACAGCTATTATTTTTCTAATTTTTAACGGTTTGGAAAATGTGAGTTTTTTTTCGGTAGATATTTGTGGGTTTTTTTTTACGTATTTAGGTTTGACACAGAAGTGCTGATCGTAACGGTTACCGTTTTTACTGTTTTGTTTTGTTTTTTTGGGGTGATTTAAATAAGTATAATGTAACCGTTTTTTAAGAAGATAAATAATTACTACGTAAGTGTATATTTATTTTAATTGAATGCGTTAATTCCGTTTGTTTTTTTGGGTCAGTTTTACTTTCTTCGGGCTTTTTTTAACTACGATGGGATGGGCCTTCTATAATTATAATGGGCCTTTTTTGTTATTGGATTTTTTTTTTTATATCTATAAAAGTATATTTAGATAGAGAATCTGGTTAGATCTAGTTTTGTTCATTGTGTATTCCCATATGGCGAGGAAACCTAATGTTGAAGAAATGATGGTCGCCGCTGCTTTAGATGATCTCGCGACTGGTTATAAGTTCTTGTTTACCAGTGAAGTGTGTGAGGACCGTAATTTTGTGGCTCGGATGGAGGGAGAGCGTAATCAATTAATTGGGAAACTTCGCAAACGTGAGCAAACGACTGTTGAGACTCGGTCTTTTGGTCCATCGAATGAAAAAGCTGTTGCCGGTTTGGAAGGGTTGGTGGAGTTTAAACGTGTTGATCGTCACACCGTCCTTGCTCTTAATGTTTTGATTGATACTATTCGTGATGGTATAGCTGAGAAGGAGAAGCATGCAGTGTTCATGGAGTTGGAGGAGGGGGTCTCGGATGGTTAGTGTATTTCTGGGCTCGTTTGTTTGTTGTTAAGTGTTTTTAGGTTGATAGTAATGTTGGTCTATCGTTAGTGAAGTAGTTAGTATGAATGTGTTGGTATTATATTAGGATGTTTAACATATGTATAGTGAATGGGTTTATGTAATCTGTAATAGGTTACAATTTTGTTTTGTTGGTTATAGTGTACCCATTCACTTGAAGCAGTTGTAAATATGTTTTGTGAATGAAAAGTTATAATGGTTAACTTATGGTTGTTTTATGTAGTTTTTTCATTAGGCTACGGCTGTGCTATCTTTTTTTTTTTTTTTTTTTTTTCGTTTGTTAGAAGCTCTGTCCTATGATGACATATCAACATTACCAGTGCGTATTGAACGCCATGTACGGTTATTACATTTGTTTGTTGATGTTGCAATTAAGGTTTTTAGCAGTTATTTCAGATTGCGTATATGAATGGTTTGACGAACGATTTTGCTCCTTCCGGAATCCCTGAAATCTTTATTTGATTTCTGTTAAGCTTTTTCGTAGTATCTGTGAGCGGTTTAGTTGTTGGTCAATTCTTGTTGTGTTTGTTTTAATGGTTAGTTAAATATATGGTGGCTGTCTTTTAATGTTTCTGTTATCGGTTTATAAGTTTTCAAACCTGTTGTGGACGCATACACAAATATTAGGATGAGTAACGTAATCTGTATTATAGCATCTCAAAATTGTTGTGGTATTCACACACCACAACGATAGATTTATATATATTTTTGCAACCACATAATATACGTTTTACAGAGTTTCCCAAAATGTGCGGTTACCTATGTTCTACTAATAGGTATCTACTACATCTATGTACATATATATACCTGTTGTAGGTTATTGATTTATAAGTTCCTACAATTTTCTACAAACTGTTTCCACAGCATTTATACAGCCGTTATACAAAATATTTGTTACTTGCTGAACCGGTGTAGTTTTTTCCCATTTAATCTGTCTTTGGCTTCTTGGATTCCCTTTTGTTTTCATCCTCCGGTGATGGTTGGAACAGTTTCTTTTTGACAGTGGTTGTTGTTAAAGGTAGTAGTTCGGATATTTTTTCTGGAGCGTCTGCCGATGATGGGGGTGGGGTTAAGGTTCCTGTCGGGAGTTCGGTCATAGGAACGTATTCTTCAGCGATTGGTGCGGTTGAAGAGCTGCCTTCAGTTTCAATTTGTGGGAGTAATGGTGGTGGTGGATCGTCAGCGTGGTCTAGAATTAGTCTTGGTAATCCTTTGCGGCTCCCTGTTCCGAAATGTACCTTCAAACGGTGTTTTGTATTCTCCAAGTCTCTGATTATCGGAGGCAGGATGTAGGGATTTCTATCCGATATGTAACTGACCACTTCTATGCAAGGCGGTAAAAGTGAATGGGCCTGTGGGCTGAAACAACTGATAACGATACTTCCTGTGACGTCTGCAACTACACTTCTGAAACAGTAACTGTAAGCATGGAAAGAATTAGGACTTATAAATCTTTATATTTATAGGTGATAATCTGTGTTTGTAAATTGTAGAAAACCATCACGTACCTGTAATTTGAGTTACTCTCTGTCATAGATTGTTCACAATGCCAATGAGGACGTTTGTCTTCAATGTTTCTGTTGCAGACCTTGCATCTGTTCATGTACCATTCCATATTTTCTTCTATCTTTGTTATAACGCCTTCGATGGTAAAAGTCTCTCCTTGCTGTTTTAGAACAATTTTCAGTACGTTATAAAATATTTTAATGAGTCGCGTGAGTGTGTATATATTACCATAACATTGCTGGGAGTTATTTGCATTAGCTCAGCGATTGTTAACGGTGGTTGTATGCTGGACTGCTGTGCTGCTTGTTGCCGGGTGGTTTCAAACGTCAGTGGCATAACTGGCCCGAGTAACTCATTATATCTGCAGATAAAGCTTGTCAGTGTATGCATTGATATTTAGAAATTAGTATCAGCGTCGTCGTGTTATGGCTGCTGTACTTACATGCCACGTATATGGTTCGCCTCTGGTATATCTGGGTTGAGGTAATAGCTTGTGGCAGTACTCCCTGAAAGTTGTAAAGTTCCACCAAAGGTTTTCACTATATAGGAACTCACAGCTATTATGATTGGTTGCTCTAATTGCGTGGCAACATCTATTTCAAATCTGACAGCCATCTCGTTCCATAAACTTAAGGTAATGTTGGTTCCGCTAATAAGAGAACGAAATATTCTCAGTTACGTTGTATTACTGTCATGATTATTCTTAAATGAAGAGTCAATGCTTACTTGAGGTTTTGGATTTGTATATTCTTCCTGAGTGTTGCGTTTGCTGTTGCATTTCCAAATTCTTTGATTCTGCTACCGTTCCGAATAATACCAATATAGTCTGTATACGTATGCAAATATTATGTTATCTGTGTTTTATTAATTTTGCATGAAATTAACTTTTTACCTGTTAGAATCGATTCTCGGTTGGCAGCGCGTCGCGCAAGTTCATTATAAGCAGCGAAGTCAAAGTAATGTTTGGCGAATCCATCGTCGGGGATCTGGACAGCTAACGTGAGCTTTCCAAAGAGGAGTGTCGTATCATTTTTTAAGGTGCGTTGCCAGTTTTCTGTTGTCTTAGATCCGAACCTGTAAATCCTATAACATGAGTTTACCTCCATACTTGATTCAAACTGTTTAATATCTCGTGCTTCCACATTTGCTTGCACTGCGTTCCTGATGAGTCTCTAAATACTCATCATTTTTGTACAAAATAAACTGCAAAATCATCTGAAAACACTCAGAAACACATCAAAATGATCAAAATATCACAAATCAGTGTTTTATGTGTTTTAAATGCAAAAATATCAAAATCAGATGAAAAACATATCAAATTTGCAAAAATTGCAGTTTTAGTCCCCCAAGTTTCATAAATTGTCAAAAATAGTCCCTGAGCCAAAATTTCAAAAGAAAAGTCACCAAAGGTCTTTTTAAAATCACAAATTGTCATATCTAGTCCTTTGGTGGAAAACCTAAAAGTTTTGAGAAAATTACAGTTTAGTCCCTGAAAATCCAAAATGTTCAAAACTAGTCCTTGGGAATTTCAAAAAAATGTCAAAAATTAACCCTTGGATTATTCAAGTTGGCAAGACCAACCCCTTGACTACATCTTCATAATTTTCAGGTTTGGTCCCTTGAATTTCAAATATTACACAAAAGGCCCTTGTGTTATTAACTCTACAAACCAAACGGACCTTATGTTATTATCCAAGCCCAACTAACCACCCCTGGCCCAAACTGTTTTACCCGGTCCAGTATACCCTAACCCGACCAGTGTTTAACCTACCCAACCCCTACCCCTTGTCTTCCTCCTTTTTCTTCCCGCCCAACCACGCAACACAGAGCACAAGAAATAAAAAAAAGAAAACTCTCTCTCCCCATCACTCACCTGTTCCCTGGCATCTCCCACAACCCAAAACCATTTCCCCATCATGTTTCCCACGCTTGTCTCCTTTCACCTCACAAAGAAGACACAACGAAGAAAAACACAAAAAGACAAAGAGACAAGGAGACTGCAGAAGCACACTTGCCAGTTTCTTTTGGCTTGTTTATCTCACACAAGGAACAAAGAAGAAAAGGAGAGAGATTTGGAGCTGAGCATAAAAGGGCAACCATGAATGAAGACTGGAGTTAGTTTTTTAGTTAGTACCCAGTAGTTAGATTTTGTTTAAAACTCTTCGTTTTTAATTCAGTAACCTTATTGTAATTTAGTTTTTATGCTCATTTAACTTTTGTACTCAAATTTTATTATTAAAGTCATTTTGCTTGTATTCTCATTTTTGAATGATAAACTATGTTTTAATCATTACATAATCTGTTATAAACTCTATTAAGCTCATTTTAGCTTAGATACTTTCATTACTCAAGTTATTATTCTCGTAACTCCTTTCAGTCAACTTAAGTCTATAGTGAAGTTTTAGTGATAAAATGGTTGGCAACTGCTGGAATGGTGATGAATATGGGGTGATTGTGGTATATTTGGATTGGTAATCAGCTTAGGTACTGTTCTTTTGATAAGCATGCCATCGTGGCAGGATATTTGTAAGTTCACTTTCTTTTCCATGTTTGAATCTGTGGTTTGGGTTTAATTGATGTTCTGCATAATGTAGCTAGTTTAGACCAGTACACTTTGTTTGTGAGTTTGTTTCTATCATCAGAAACTGTATCAGCATCATTTTTGTTCCCAACTGCATCATTAGGTCATATCTGTGCTGAGTGTTATTGTGATTTTTAAGTTGTTTCAGCTAGTTAGATTTAAGATTAATGCAACTGTTTTAATGGTTAAATAGGCTTAGATCAGTATAATGGTTAGTTAGTATTGCATTTCTGTCCTATAGGAGTGTTTGGAATTAAGGACTGAGTTGTGTTAGAAGTTGAGTGAGTGGAAAGTCTGTGTCAAATTAGTCTAAACTAGGTTCATTAGGGTCAGTTCAGTCCTATGAATGTGCCTCAAACCAGTAAAAGTCAAAATCAATTTGTAACTGCTCCAATTTCCATTCCTGTTTGGATTCGCATTCTGCATTTTGCATAAAGGTTTAGATTTAGTAGATCTAGATTAAGTTAGCATTCATTAGTCATAAGTCATCAGTTTCAGATCATTTTGTAGGATCAAAAGTTGGAGAAAGTCAAAATTTCATCAATGTCTCAAATAGTCAAAAGCCAAAAAAAATAGTTTTGCGCAGAACTTTGTGGAAGTTTATTGGATTCATTTTTTAGTCAAAGTTAGTGAAATTTTGGATTCAATAAGTTCATCTGGTCATGTGTTAAGAAGTGATTTTTGCATATTTTTCCAGAAGCTTATCAAGCTTCAAATAAGCTCATCAATTCAGCCCCTAATCCCTGTTACAGGGTAATATCTCAAAAGCAGTTTTTTTTTAAGAATTTGCAGAGCTTATCCTGAGCTCATTTGAGCTTATCTTAGGCTCAGCTTTGGTCCATAGGTTCTCTGCTAGGTCTATTAGAGGTTACAACTTCTGGTTTTAGCTTTCTTGCTTATTCAGTAGCTTAATCTTAAGCTGCAAGTTGGGGGTTAAAACCTGTTTTAAGCTAATAAGGAAATTCAACCCAATTCTTGTTTCTTGCTTTCCAGAGGTCTAGAGTAGTTACTTAAGATTGCTTTCTAGTAGTTTTGGCATAAGATAGGTCCTGTAATCACTTGGGTCTCTAAGGTGGCTTTTAGCTTATATTATAGTGCTTATTTATAAGCCATTTCACTGCAGAATCAGATTCTTACACTTAAGGCCTTGTTTTTATATTTTTTATAGATTCAGAATAATATTTTAGTATTTCCTTGAATTTTTCATAATTTTCCATTGTTGTTTACTATTTTTCTTAATTTAAATTAGGTTTTAGGCAATTTTAAATAGCTTTTAAATACAAAAAATTAAGAAAAGGTTCAAAAAAATAATTTTTCAATTTTCTTAGGTTTAGATAAATATAAAAAGTAGAAAAAGTAATTTTCCATATTTTTCATAGTTTATTTTGTAATTTCTAGCAATTTAATTAGTTTTTAATAGTTTAAAATTCCTAGAAAATAGATAAATAGTCACAAAAATACAAAAATAGTTTTGAAAATTCTAGTTTGATATTTTAGACTTTTCCATTTCATAATTTTATTTTTCTAGCTTAATTTCCTATTTTCTTGTATTTTAGGTAATTAATTAATAGTTAAAAATAGTTTTTAATTAGATAATTAGGTTTAAAAATAATTTTCCTTTTCTAATAATTTTCTTATATAATTAGGATTGTAAAAATGTATTTTTCATATTTTTAGGATTTATATTGTGTAAGTTTCACTTTTTATTTTGTACGTCTACGTTATTTTTATTTAAACGTAAGTTTTAAGTTTTAAGTTTTAAACGTTCATCACTTTAAATATAGTGATAGCGTTTATTTAATATTTTTAATCTTTTTAAATCTCCTTTAATTTTCATTTTAGCCCTTGTAGTTTATATCCTTTCTCCGTAGTTATAATAATTTCAAATCCTTTTCCCGTTCAAATCTCGCGATCACTAAACGTTTGATAATCCATTGCACAGCTCGCTGGGACATAACGACCCGGGGAGACCCTATACTCCTCAGATCTTCATTGATTTCGTGCTTAAGCTGTTTTAAGTTTTCTTACGCTTGCGTGAGGGAACTTGACGGTTTTGCGCGCATCAAATTTTTGGCGCCGCTGCCGGGGAGCTGTGTGTGCTGATTATCTTACGTGTAGCAGATTAGTGATTTGGATATTCACTCTTTGTCTATACCATCTGTATGTGTTTATATTTTCTTTTAAAAATCAAAAATCCAAAAAGATTTTCATTATTTGTTTTTGCAGCATATTTTTCAAAAAATCCAAAAATATCCATCCTTTATCCTCTAATCTGTTTAATTCTACATTCCTTATCCTCTATAACCGTTTAATTCTTCATCTCTTATCCCTCTTATCCGTTTAATTCTTGATGTCATGGTTTTCGACATGTTCCTGGTGTGGAGGTCCATTTAGCGGTGGAAATTGTCGGCGATGTACCAATGTGGGTTTCGGAGACAAGTTTGTCGGTAATCCCGATCCCATTTCAAATAATGAAACACCCGATTTTTCCTACCTACCTCCACATCCCCAATACGAATCCTACTCATGCGAGTTTTGTGGGAATGATTCTCATTACGGTTTTGATTGTCCACCACGGGTTCCGCTTGTCTATGAGCCGGAACCATGTTACAATCAGAACTTTGGTGAAAGTTATTCTCCCAATTATCTCTGTTGTGAGAATTGCGGGGGTCCTCATACGACTTTTGAATGTCAACCGATGAATCAAAATTTTCACAATTCCAATTCTCCCGGTTTTGACAATTTCCAACCCCCACAGTATTCCATCAGTCATCAGACTTCCGAGCCTTCACATCATTTCAATGATTACGAGGAGTGTAATCTTCCTCAAAGTTCTGAAGAAATACGCATTCGAAAGAAACTGCAAATGAAAAGAATGGTGTGTAAGCTTCAGCAGATGAATATAAGAATCAAATATGATGACGATGATGATGAGGATAGTATTCAAATGAAGGAATACTATGATTACGACGAGGAGAGTGTTACTCAATTGAACGATCTTATTTCTCAACTCCCTCAGTCTATTGCTATCACACCCATCTTACCTTTTATTGCTTCCAAAGACTCTCTCATAATGGGGGACGAGCCTTCTAGCACTATTCCAGAAATGGAATCGTCTAGTGTTGAGAGCCTTGTTCCAACCCCAAGTGAGTCCGAGGTTATCTCCGGTAATATGTGTGATGAGCCTCTTGATGATAATTCTTCTCCTCCTCTTGACATTCCATATGATCATGTCGAAATGTTCTCCGATTCTGATAACGATTGTACTTCGTTTGACGATTCTTTATCCTATGGAGACATCGATTATGTCGAGGAGCTACCTTCTGAGCTAGTTAGCTTAGAGGAAGTGAGAGATTCTGATGATCTGGAAATTGAGGACGAGATACTTCGTGAACAATTGTTCAATATAAATCTCCTCGTTTCTAAGATCGAATCATTTTGTGCTAAGTCAGCTTCATCTCCTATCCCCGTTGTGGATAGTGACTCTACATTGGACAAGCCCGAGCTTGAGGCTTTTTCCAATGATTCTCTTCATGAAGAGTTCTCCGGTGAACTCTCTCATGACATATCTCCTCCGGAATATGATCATTTCTATTTTGATCTTGAGGATGATATTGGCTCG
Source organism: Chrysanthemum seticuspe (assembly GCA_019973895.1). NCBI lineage: Eukaryota > Viridiplantae > Streptophyta > Magnoliopsida > Asterales > Asteraceae > Chrysanthemum > Chrysanthemum seticuspe. The sequence continues at coordinate 217,255,570 of BPTQ01000004.1, forward strand.
GAGGAAGGTGTACTCTATCATAAGAGTTTGCTTATTGATGATACTACCTTCACCCTTCCTCCCGATATGTCTACATTAGAGGATGAAGAATGGATCTTGATTGTTATCAACATCTTTCTTCCATTCCTCACATATGATGTGACTTCCTCTCTTCTTCACTCCTTCGGGAGTGAGGACACTATCTTTGACCCCGGCATTTTCATATATCATTTTTGAGCCGGTTCTATGTATATCTCATCGGTGTGGAACTTTCTCGTGCTTCAAATGTTTGTCCAAACATCCTGAATGAAAGTCCGATAGAGATTGTTTCTTCCACTTTGCTTCCCCATGAACAAATGAATTCGGGGTCGAGTCAAGCTAGCGACTCGGAAATCAAAAACAGTAGCACACACCATATGGGTTTTCACCCATATTTCTGACTTCTTACCCCTTTCTACCACCTAAGTGTGGGGGTGTTGCCCCACATGTTTAAAAAAAAAAAAAAAAAAAAAAAAAAAAAAAAAAAAAAAAAAATCTTTCTAAATAATGGCCGTAGTATTTCCCTTTTACGTTCTTTGTTTCGGCATAACCGCCGGTACTTTGAATATTGAGGGCAATATTCATTTCAAGTGTGGGGGGGGGGGAATTCTCACGAATTTTATCATATAATTATACCAATTCCCCCGTTTTTGGCCAAAATTTTTTTTTTTTGAGTAAGTGATCTACACTTACTCATTTGGTTATCAGTCCGCCATGTCTGTAAGACAAAAGGATTGGCTAATCCAGGAGCAAACGGCTCTTGGTAAAGATTTCTCAAATCCGTTTATATGGCTTGCAATTTGCCCAAAATTGTATGGTTTTCAGCTCACCATATCCTTAAAAGTGAAGAGTTGGCTAGCCCGCAAGATTATGGCTTGTGGTAAAGGCAGTGGAAAATCCATAATTGGTAATCAGCTCACCAAAGATAATATTGATAATTTATCTAAGAGTTGGCTAGTCCAGAAGGGTACGGCTTCTGGTAAAGACAAAATCAAATCCGTTGAAAGCTGGTGGTTTGCTCAAAATCACATGGTTATCAGTGTACCATGGTTCTTACTTGAACTGAAACATTTGGCTACTCCAGAAGTAATGGCTTTTGGTAAAGAGTTTAAAATCCATTATGTTTTCTCAAATCATTGCTAGGGACTAGCAATATCTTAGTGTGGGGGATTGATGAGTCTCTAAATACTCATCATTTTTGTACAAAATAAACTGCAAAATCATCTGAAAACACTCAGAAACACATCAAAATGATCAAAATATCACAAATCAGTGTTTTATGTGTTTTAAATGCAAAAATATCAAAATCAGATGAAAAACATATCAAATTTGCAAAAATTGCAGTTTTAGTCCCCCAAGTTTCATAAATTGTCAAAAATAGTCCCTGAGCCAAAATTTCAAAAGAAAAGTCACCAAAGGTCTTTTTAAAATCACAAATTGTCATATCTAGTCCTTTGGTGGAAAACCTAAAAGTTTTGAGAAAATTACAGTTTAGTCCCTGAAAATCCAAAATGTTCAAAACTAGTCCTTGGGAATTTCAAAAAAATGTCAAAAATTAACCCTTGGATTATTCAAGTTGGCAAGACCAACCCCTTGACTACATCTTCATAATTTTCAGGTTTGGTCCCTTGAATTTCAAATATTACACAAAAGGCCCTTGTGTTATTAACTCTACAAACCAAACGGACCTTATGTTATTATCCAAGCCCAACTAACCACCCCTGGCCCAAACTGTTTTACCCGGTCCAGTATACCCTAACCCGACCAGTGTTTAACCTACCCAACCCCTACCCCTTGTCTTCCTCCTTTTTCTTCCCGCCCAACCACGCAACACAGAGCACAAGAAATAAAAAAAAGAAAACTCTCTCTCCCCATCACTCACCTGTTCCCTGGCATCTCCCACAACCCAAAACCATTTCCCCATCATGTTTCCCACGCTTGTCTCCTTTCACCTCACAAAGAAGACACAACGAAGAAAAACACAAAAAGACAAAGAGACAAGGAGACTGCAGAAGCACACTTGCCAGTTTCTTTTGGCTTGTTTATCTCACACAAGGAACAAAGAAGAAAAGGAGAGAGATTTGGAGCTGAGCATAAAAGGGCAACCATGAATGAAGACTGGAGTTAGTTTTTTAGTTAGTACCCAGTAGTTAGATTTTGTTTAAAACTCTTCGTTTTTAATTCAGTAACCTTATTGTAATTTAGTTTTTATGCTCATTTAACTTTTGTACTCAAATTTTATTATTAAAGTCATTTTGCTTGTATTCTCATTTTTGAATGATAAACTATGTTTTAATCATTACATAATCTGTTATAAACTCTATTAAGCTCATTTTAGCTTAGATACTTTCATTACTCAAGTTATTATTCTCGTAACTCCTTTCAGTCAACTTAAGTCTATAGTGAAGTTTTAGTGATAAAATGGTTGGCAACTGCTGGAATGGTGATGAATATGGGGTGATTGTGGTATATTTGGATTGGTAATCAGCTTAGGTACTGTTCTTTTGATAAGCATGCCATCGTGGCAGGATATTTGTAAGTTCACTTTCTTTTCCATGTTTGAATCTGTGGTTTGGGTTTAATTGATGTTCTGCATAATGTAGCTAGTTTAGACCAGTACACTTTGTTTGTGAGTTTGTTTCTATCATCAGAAACTGTATCAGCATCATTTTTGTTCCCAACTGCATCATTAGGTCATATCTGTGCTGAGTGTTATTGTGATTTTTAAGTTGTTTCAGCTAGTTAGATTTAAGATTAATGCAACTGTTTTAATGGTTAAATAGGCTTAGATCAGTATAATGGTTAGTTAGTATTGCATTTCTGTCCTATAGGAGTGTTTGGAATTAAGGACTGAGTTGTGTTAGAAGTTGAGTGAGTGGAAAGTCTGTGTCAAATTAGTCTAAACTAGGTTCATTAGGGTCAGTTCAGTCCTATGAATGTGCCTCAAACCAGTAAAAGTCAAAATCAATTTGTAACTGCTCCAATTTCCATTCCTGTTTGGATTCGCATTCTGCATTTTGCATAAAGGTTTAGATTTAGTAGATCTAGATTAAGTTAGCATTCATTAGTCATAAGTCATCAGTTTCAGATCATTTTGTAGGATCAAAAGTTGGAGAAAGTCAAAATTTCATCAATGTCTCAAATAGTCAAAAGCCAAAAAAAATAGTTTTGCGCAGAACTTTGTGGAAGTTTATTGGATTCATTTTTTAGTCAAAGTTAGTGAAATTTTGGATTCAATAAGTTCATCTGGTCATGTGTTAAGAAGTGATTTTTGCATATTTTTCCAGAAGCTTATCAAGCTTCAAATAAGCTCATCAATTCAGCCCCTAATCCCTGTTACAGGGTAATATCTCAAAAGCAGTTTTTTTTTAAGAATTTGCAGAGCTTATCCTGAGCTCATTTGAGCTTATCTTAGGCTCAGCTTTGGTCCATAGGTTCTCTGCTAGGTCTATTAGAGGTTACAACTTCTGGTTTTAGCTTTCTTGCTTATTCAGTAGCTTAATCTTAAGCTGCAAGTTGGGGGTTAAAACCTGTTTTAAGCTAATAAGGAAATTCAACCCAATTCTTGTTTCTTGCTTTCCAGAGGTCTAGAGTAGTTACTTAAGATTGCTTTCTAGTAGTTTTGGCATAAGATAGGTCCTGTAATCACTTGGGTCTCTAAGGTGGCTTTTAGCTTATATTATAGTGCTTATTTATAAGCCATTTCACTGCAGAATCAGATTCTTACACTTAAGGCCTTGTTTTTATATTTTTTATAGATTCAGAATAATATTTTAGTATTTCCTTGAATTTTTCATAATTTTCCATTGTTGTTTACTATTTTTCTTAATTTAAATTAGGTTTTAGGCAATTTTAAATAGCTTTTAAATACAAAAAATTAAGAAAAGGTTCAAAAAAATAATTTTTCAATTTTCTTAGGTTTAGATAAATATAAAAAGTAGAAAAAGTAATTTTCCATATTTTTCATAGTTTATTTTGTAATTTCTAGCAATTTAATTAGTTTTTAATAGTTTAAAATTCCTAGAAAATAGATAAATAGTCACAAAAATACAAAAATAGTTTTGAAAATTCTAGTTTGATATTTTAGACTTTTCCATTTCATAATTTTATTTTTCTAGCTTAATTTCCTATTTTCTTGTATTTTAGGTAATTAATTAATAGTTAAAAATAGTTTTTAATTAGATAATTAGGTTTAAAAATAATTTTCCTTTTCTAATAATTTTCTTATATAATTAGGATTGTAAAAATGTATTTTTCATATTTTTAGGATTTATATTGTGTAAGTTTCACTTTTTATTTTGTACGTCTACGTTATTTTTATTTAAACGTAAGTTTTAAGTTTTAAGTTTTAAACGTTCATCACTTTAAATATAGTGATAGCGTTTATTTAATATTTTTAATCTTTTTAAATCTCCTTTAATTTTCATTTTAGCCCTTGTAGTTTATATCCTTTCTCCGTAGTTATAATAATTTCAAATCCTTTTCCCGTTCAAATCTCGCGATCACTAAACGTTTGATAATCCATTGCACAGCTCGCTGGGACATAACGACCCGGGGAGACCCTATACTCCTCAGATCTTCATTGATTTCGTGCTTAAGCTGTTTTAAGTTTTCTTACGCTTGCGTGAGGGAACTTGACGGTTTTGCGCGCATCAGTTCCCCTGTATTCACAAACGTTCTACAGATTAATAACATCAGTGTATATATTTTTATGATTTGAAATAGGGCGACATCATCTCTCGATCAAGTAGTATGAAGCATAAACCGGTTGGGGTAGGGTCTGGGACATTTCTTGCGATCCATTTACGATACACTCTGACTTCTAGGGATTTACTTGGGTCGGTCGCTATTATGTCAGCGATGTTTAGGAAGTCCTGTTTAACCATAGGGAGTTTGCCTTTATCCTTTGGGTCAATAGGCAGTGCTGGTCCAACTGTGGCCGGCTGAGATTCTACTGCCGGCATTTTGCCTTTATCCCTGGGTTGTATAGAAACTTCCTCTTGTGCCGGATCCTGTTCATGTGCTTCTTTTGACATTTCAAATTACTGAAACTGTTTAAGTAGTAACCTGCACATATTTGTAACTGTTAAAAAGATTGACGTGTACTTTACAAAGAGTGTATGAAAAGTGCGACAATCATTTACAGAAAGGGTACGGATAGTTATATGTGCAGTTGTCAGTCTATGTTATTGATAATTAAGTAAACCACTGGATGAATCTTCAATTATTAGCGTGCACATGATTTAAGTTAGCTTAAAAGGTTAGAAATATTTTATGAAAATAATATTACAATTATAGAAACTGATAGTATGTAAGAATTTATTTGGCCTGCATCTATGTCATGAGGTATATAACTATCAGTCAGTCTATATCATAAATAATGAGAACAAATGTATTGTGAATATTATGTCTGCAAAGTGACTAATAATGTGCAAAACGGTGACGCTGTGCGGAGTGTAAGAGTGACAATAAATAATATACAGTTAAGTATACTGTGGTCACATATTTTTGCAGACCAGAATAACAAAGGCTGCAACAGAAATTATGTGTAACCTGACGCGCCATAATTTGGTTGAGAAAGTCTGTGTAGACTATATTTTTCGTGGTGTTAAAAGGTTTTTCTGGGTGGTTTCCTATGACAACTTTAAGACCTTTGGGTGATGTAGCTCTAGATAAAGCTACATATAGTTGCCCATGACCGAATATAGGTTCAGGCAAATACACGCCTATTTTTTCCAGCGACTGTCCTTGACTTTTATTAATCGTCATCGCGTAACATGGCTTAAGAGGAAACTGTTTTCGCCTGAATATAAATGGCATTTTTTCCTCTTTGACAGTTAATATAATTCTTGGTAGGAATACTTTTTCGCCTATTCTTGTACCCGTAATAATTTTGCCTTCCACTACTCGGTTAAGTAACTGAGTAACTATCATGCGTGTTCCATTACACAGTCCTCCAAGTAGGTTTAAATTACGCAGTAGCATGATCGGTACTCCCTCTTTAAGTTGAAGCCTATGCGGGGGTATGCCTGGGAATGTCATTGAATTCAGGTATTCCACAGGATAGAGTAATTCTGTTGCGCCGCCATCGTTACTAATAGGCACAGCATCATCGACACTTGTATAAAACTTTGAACTTCCTGGAACCGTTTGGAGCACGCGATCATTTATGAGATATGCTGTTTCATTTTTCGGATAGACAATTGCCTTCTGTTGGAACGCCGCTGCTGTTGGTGCATGCATTGATGCAGGGTCATATATAAAATTAATTAGTTGCAACAAACCGTCGTCGTTTGGCTGAAAACAGTAGCTCTCCGGTATCTGTACCCACTTTGTATTCTCTGGATCCTCTGTGTCATTTTCACCAATGTTGCCGTTTCCTATATTCAGCAACCATTGTGAAAAGTATTCAGTTTCCTGTCTTTCTGTAGTTGTCATCCCCGATCTATGAAGTCGCATATTTTCTGACAAAAATAATATTTTAAAATATGGCCATAGGTAAGATTGCACTATTGACGTTGCAATTATAACTTCTTTAGAGGCACCTTTTTTAATTGGCAACGTCTGCCTAAAGTCCCCACCTAACATGATAGGTTTCCCACCAAATAGAGAAGTTGGCATGTCTAAAACGTCCCTAAGTGTTCTGTCCACCGCTTCGAAACACCTTCTTTCATTCATCGGGGCCTCATCCCATATTATTAGTGCAGTCTGTTTCAGGAGCTCGGCAAGCTGAGTATTCTTTTTAATCGTGCAAACTGATTCATCTGTTAATTGGAGGGGTATCTTGAACCTTGAATGTGCAGTTCTACCTGAAGGTAGCAATAACGAAGCTATACCCGACGATGCAACCGCAAGAACTATTTTCCCTTGTGCACGCAGTGTAGTGATTATAGCTTTCCACAGAAAAGTTTTTCCAGTTCCTCCGTGGCCATAGACAAAGAGCAGCTCTTGCTTGTGTGAGACAATTGCTTCCATAATCGTATCAAATACGGCCCGTTGAGCTTGGTTCAGCTGTGGTATCAGTCGCCTGCTTTCTGATTCCATTTCTGCACGGTCATAATTTTTTTCTTCCATCACTGCTCTGTTGTTGAAAATTGTAAGCAAGTCTGGCGGTGGTATAGGCAGCCCAAAATCTTTTAGAGATTTCCCATGCGTAGCTAACAACACCTGCAACTCATATGACACTCCACCTTGTAATTCTGTATCATTCACAAATAAACGGTGTATGCCTAACAGTTCCGATAATATTCTTGGAATATCTTCTGACATTGACCTCCAAAACATGTGCCACAAAGTTACTGGATTTGAAACATCCGTGAATAATAGAATCTGAGAAAACAATAACCTAAGCTGTGATGCAGTCGCCGTGGCTGAAGATTCTTGCAGTGCTATTATCCATTCCTGATCATCTTGTAGTAGACCCATAGCTTCACATGCAGCTCGATTAGTATTATAAGTATAGCCGTCAACTGTACGAATTCCAGCGAACGATTTGCAACCCCGTTGGTGACATAGTAATAACCGTTGATAAAATAAATCTCCCGCTGCTGGATGCACGTACGTCAATCTTCCAATCAACGGTTTATTCAAGTCCTGCCTAGGAGACCAACACTTATCACTTCTGGACCACACAAACTCGGAGGGGAATTCCAAATATGTTAAGTGCCTACCTGACGAAAAGGACTCATTAAACGCTAACCATTCCGTCAGAGTCGTTTTCCGTGACCCTGGATTATTTAGAACTGACTGTACCGTCTGGCACCCTCTGAAAACGACCCTCTGCATATTTTCCAAATGCACTGCAAGAATTTGAACCGCTGGATCACGGCTGTGTATGTCGAACCCAAAAATTCTCCAGCACGCCTCATGAGGACCGATATATCTAGCGTCCACAAAATTCTTTATTTCATCAACTGGTCGCTGAGCAGGAACGTTTGTTGTAGACGCTTCAGACAAAGTATTTCCTCCCTCATATGTTTGTCTGCTTATTCGAGCAACAATGCGGTCAGTTCCTTTAGAAATATACTTGAACAGATATTTGATCAGCATTGTCCACCCACAATACTCAACATTTATATGTGCGTAAAATACCATACATAGAGTACGATTATATGGGACAACGTATGCGTTGTCCAGTCTTACTCCTCGACGCACTTGATTGATTTGAACATCCCTTCTACGATAATGCACGTATCCTGAGTTATCAATAAACGTAGACGTGCAATATTCTTTTGGAAAATATTTCTTACAACCTGTTCTATTTTGCATACATGCAGCGCTCGGAAAAGCGTTGCCACATGGACCATGAACCATGAATTCTGATATTACCCTAAACCCTTCAGGATCATGTTGAGGATCAGGGAATTCTGCACTAATATATGTATCTATTTCAGCTGGCGTCATGGAGTTAACAGCACGGCAGATCCACAGCAACATATGACAATGCGGAAGCCCTCTTTTCTGGAACTCGACCGTATATAACACTGTAAAAAACATGAAAGAGGAAAAAATGAATCAACACATTAGTATGTGCAAAGAAAACTCCCATTTTTGATGAACTATTTGTTAAAGATCTGAAATGCATACATACGTTTAAAAAAGGCTTGTGTAACCTCATATATTGTACAGACAACTAATTCTATAAATGTTGAGCCGAAAGGCACGAATTATGTACCTGCATTTACTGAGCCGAAGAGTCTAGAATCACGCACATACTTTACCAGATGATGAATTTTACGTTCGAAAATTCGATCGACTACGTCTGGTCTATCAGCAGCAGTAAGGTGACGGTACATTTCCATGTACTCTTCTATTTCTGGCCAGCGTGTGTTACACGTAAAAGTGATAAAAAAAGAAGGGTTCCCATGTACACGACAGATAGCTAATGCGTCAAGATAATGGCTATACATGTATCTTGGACCACCGGTGAAAGATGAGGGTAAGATAATTCTAGAACCAACATCTGATCCATCAACGTCCCCTCTATTTATTGCATCGTACAACCCAGCGAAATAATCTCCTCTTATGTCCGCCTGATGACTACGCACCCAATCCATTCGGCTTTGTTCGATACTGCAGTATGATGTGACTACATATTGTTGGAATAGTCTACCAGCCCTGCTTAAAAGATTATAACAACCGACCCTATCGTGCAGTTGGTAAGCATAAAATGATTTCATTGACATTTTCTTCCCCCTCCGAGTTGAAATACTATCGACGTTTATGTATGTAAGCCCAAGGTGATACCCATGTTCACCATATACAAAAAGGAGCGGAAACTGAGCTGACATATAGGTTGCATGTAGCTTATTAATGCGTTGCGGGTCGCCAGAATGAGTCTCTATAACCACATCAAAATCTGCCTCCGTCTCCATAGTATCATCAAATACAATAGCACCTATAGTATCTGCGGTCGGAACATCGTACTGTGAACCCCTTGCAACACTATAAAGCCTTACCTTAAAGTCCGGGATCGGGTTTTCCTGTAGTTTATCCCTGGCTGTTCTGAACAACTGTATCAGTGCATTATTTTCATCCAAGAAATTGACTAAGGAACGAACAATATCAGACCTGAGGTTTGTGTTGGAAGTAGTGGTAAAGTGTGCCAATCTATTAGCGACCTCGTTTCCTGTATCGTATATATATAGCTGCAAAAATCTAGGACCTTTCCCCGGCTCAGGACAAAGGCGGCCAATCGTATGATATATCTGTCCAGATATTTTAAAGACGTACGGTCCCCTCCCGTTATTAATAGACTCGTCAATATTAGCGCCAAATGAAGTCATGGCAAACATTTGGTTGTAGGCCCTGATGTTTTCGAGGAAGTGGGCGCTTGAATATAGCTCATGAATAACAGGTGGATAATCATGCGCCGTGAATAATTTAACCCGGCCTTGGAGGCAACAAATATTATAAAGCGGTCCCGAAGTGAGAGTAGAGTAACTGAGCTTTTCTTCGGGCCAAAATCTGGCCTTGCAATTACGGCACACACACTCGCATCGTCCAAATCTATGGTATTCTTTCGGTGGACCTGTAAATAAGTGCAGCGAACATATATCAGAATAGGTTTGAGGAGGAAATAAGGGATAATGCTATAGTAAAAGGTATGTTCATAATTATTAAAGACCGGGAAAATCAAAGATAGCCAGCAAGTAGTATGTGGAGAACCTCTTTGAAGAACGGAATGGACACCGATCATAACAGGTTGGTTTTCAGCAGTAACTGGTTGGCTTTCAGCAACTGCCGGTGGAACCTCAGAAACGTTAACAGCTACAACAGCCACAATAGCACGGGTTTAGGTTCATAAATGTCTGATTACGTAATTATTTATAAGATGCAAATGAAAGGTAGAGTACCTTGTCCGGGCAAATAGTGTGCGTCCACAGGCGTTGCCGAAACAGATGGAGACATGGATTCGTCTAGGTTAGACGGTTGTCCTACAACGTGACAATCGTCATTAGCACTCATACCAACAGTTGTTGTTATTGTGAATAAAAAATTTCGAATGACATGTAAACATACCCTGACATAAACCTTGAACAATAGCTTGTATAGATGGTGTATCAATTTTAGTAGAGGTATCACAACAGGTGTCGGGCACGTTATCAAAGGTCAGCACAACCGGTTGGCGAGTATCATGTCTACGCCGTTTCCTTGATGTCGAAGATGACACTGTATCGGCTAAAACTTTTGATGAAGAAACCGGTGTACCATAATGCATACTATTCGTCTGAAAATCAAGAATGAATGGAGCGTGAACAGGCCCTGCAATATCAATAACCATTTTCCATCATATGTGTTATAAAAATTCAAAAGAATAGTAAAAATAAGAATGCGTTAGTGGCAGCAGCCAGCAAGTAGTATGTGGACAACCTGTTGGAACAACAGAATGGACATTGATCGTAACAGGTTGGCTTTCAGCAACGGTCGGTCGAACCTCAGAAACGTTAACAGCTACAACAGCCACAATAGCACGGGTTTAGGGTCCTAAATGTGTGATTACGTAACTATTCATAAGATGCAAATGAAAGGTAGAGTACCTTGTTCAGCCAAATAGTGTGCGTCCACACGCGTGACGGAGACAGATGGAGACATGGATTCCTGTAGATTAGACGGTTGTGCTACAACATGACAAACGTCATTAGCACTCATACCAACAGTTGTTATTCTGAATAAAAAATTTCGAATGACATGTAAACATACCCTGACATAAACCTTGAGCAGTGACTTGTATAGATGTTGTATCAATTTTAGTAGAGGTATCACAACAGATGTCGGGGACGTTATCAAAGCTGAGCACAACCGGTTGGCCAGTATCATCTCTACGCCTTTTCCTTGATGTGGAAACTGACACTGTATCGGCTAAAACTTTTGATGAAGAAACCGGTGTACCGTAATGCATAGTATTCGTCTGAAAATCCAGAATCAGTGGAGCGTGGACAGGCCCTGCAATATCAATCACCAATTTCCATCATATGTGTGAACAAAATTTCAAACGAATAACAAAAATAAAAATACGTTAGTCACAATACCTGTAAGTTGAAAACCCCTTAAGCATTCAGCTTTTGTAGTATCCACATCAGTGAACAATTTTTCGGGAGGCAACGAAGGCTGGTAAAAATGCTCGAAAGAACGTACATTACAGCTTTCTGCCAAAGAGTGACTGGTAGCATCTGGTGACGTGTGCAGAGAATGTTGGCGTTGAATATTGTTAGCAGTAACAACAGCAGGCACACCGACAGGATAACCGTCCATCGCGAAAGTGTGAGCATCTGTAGTAGCATACCTGTAGCGCTTACTGACAGAAACATTGGGCTGAAAATTCCCATTAAAAGACCGCTTGTGGCTCGTTTCCTCCCCAACAGACATATTACCAACATCTGTATCACGCACATGTGGCATGGCAAAAGTTTGTGAACTATCTGATACGACAGGCAGTGTATGCGACGACAACTCGTTTCTCGCTACATCTATCACGTTAACTCTTTTGCATGGTCTATTCCCATTAAAAGACCGGTTACGGCTCGTTTCCTCCCCGACAGGCATATTACCAACATCTATATGACGCACATGTGGCGTGACAAAATTTTGTGAAGTATTTGATACCACAGGCAGTATATCTGACGACAACTCGTTTCTGACTACATCTATGACGTTAACTCTTTTGCATGGTCTAGTTTTTATCTTCATAATTTTGAAACTTAAAGTATATATAAACTTAGAAAACAGAATAGACAAATATAAGTGGCAGAGATTGTATTCCACAACTTTTGGAGTGACATTTGATGTTATTCATACAAAAAAAACCATGTCAGCAAATAGAAAACGCATAAGAAGATCAACAGAAGAAGCAACAAAAGTTTGTAAAGCCTATAACAACAAAAAACATACCTAACAATCAAAAACGCTTGCATGCAGATCTAAGATGGCAGTGGAGTGATGAGATCTCGAAGAACTGCAAACCCTGAGCAGAAGGTAACAGATGGCACCAGGATAAGGAAACGACATATATGAGTCAGTCGTTTATTCCCCGGCCCAACGTTACGAAAGAAAATGGGCCTATTCCTGGTATAGTCATAAGCCCATCGGATTTTTTATTAGCAGCAGAAAGAATTTTAAATTGAAAGTGAACCTGAGAAACTATATTAAAATGCACCGACGTACACGAAAATACTTTTAAAAGGAACCGACCTAGGGGATTAAGTATATATAGAGAATTACTAAAAGCTCAAAAAACTGTCAAAACAAACTTTCTTACTCGCAAGGTTAGAATTTATATAGAAAGATAAAAAGGTGAAAAGAAATTTTTGCGGATACGGGTTAGAACGCATTGTTGTATTTAAACTGTGAAAATTATAAATAAAATAATAGTTGGGTTATTTTGGGGACTAATAATTTACTACAAATTGAGTGACAGAATCTGGATCACATAACACATATAATCCAAGAGACAAGATCAAATACTAAAAAACACTTCGAAGACCAAGAGCGGTCTGATCCAAAAATCAAGCGTGACCTTTAAGGTAGGGGTAATCCGAACTTGAGGCGGAATCCCCATTTTTCAGCTTGAATTGGTCAAAGCCAAAAATAATATCTTAAAAACCAATGTTAAATGACCCCTCGAAGGGTTTTGTTACTCAGTCTAACACTAGACCACGAAGTGGTCGTGAAAGACTCTAACTAGTCACGATTGTACGTTTACCAAACCCAAAAAGAACCTCATAGTCTTTGCGTGAATTCATTTCCTGTTTATATCCTTGTGTCAGAACCATTTTTTCACAACAAACTACTAGTTGAATTTGTGATAGAATAATTTTAACAATGGGCCATCAAGCCCAATTTCTCAAGAGTATGTGTAGTAAACAACTTAGGTTGCAAAGCCCATAAGCTTCAAAGGGTGCGTTCAGATTATTATAACAACATGCCCAACCCAACTTTTAACTAGGGTGTGTTAGGGGTGTTCATCGGTTCGGTTATCGGTTTGTTCGGTTTGTTCGGTTAATTTTTTTTTTGGGTATAACCAAGAACCGAACCGAACCGAATTCAAATTTAACTAAACCGAACTGAAAACCGAACCGAATTACCTAAATTTAATAATTTCTAAATACAATTATACTAACAAATGTTAGTGACAATATATATATATATATATATATATATATATATATATATATATATATATATATATATATATATATATATATATATATATATATATAGGGAAGAGATCCGGTAAGAAGAAAAACTAAAATAAGAAGAATAAGAAGAATTTCTAGCCACACATTTCAAATAGGAGGGAGAAATTTAAGGGGAGATGCATATATTTTTGTAGGTGCATCTGAAATGAGTGGTTGTGGTTTCTTCTTATCATTCTTATTTTAATTTTACTTCTTATTTGATCCTAACTCTATATATATATATATATATATATATATATATATATATATATATATATATATATATATATATATATATATATATATATATATATATATAGTAGGGATCCAGTGAGAAGTAAATTAAAATAAGAAGTGGTGAGAAGTGACCAAAACCACGCATTTGAGATGCAACGACTTGCATTAGATGCATTTCTATTCATATAGATGCAACATCTTGAGTTTCGAAAGTTAATTTGAAGTATAGATGGTGCAAATTGATTTTCATGATTTCGGCACGTGCAGAGGAACAAAAAACAATAGAAATCATGAAATGCATCTAATATACGTATATGCATCTGATTAAAAGCTAGAAAACACACTATGGTGCGTTATAATGTATCTAAGATTATAGGGATGCATCTAATTTAGGTCGGTGCATCTCGGATTTGCGGTTATAGTTCATCTTATTCCTTCTTATTTTAAGTAATATTCTTATTTGATCCTAACTATATATATATATATATATATATATATATATATATATATATATATATATATATATATATATATATATATAGTGGCGTTCTTGTGGTGACCGAGCTTAAAATAAAAACAATAAAAAAAACTATGAACCATGGATCATACTTTAATGTACCTAGATGATATTAATTGACGTGAGTGGCACTCTAGTTAATAACAAAGGTTAAATGATACTCCAATTTGGATGGTTTAATACATGGAGCTTTTAATACATTCATAGTATTTGGACTTTTTCAAAATGTCACTTTCATTTACTAATTTAAATTATTATAGTGTTTATTTTATTCATAATTAATTATAGGGGCAATTGCATATATGCTCACTAAAACTTGTATATTTGTATATATACCAAAAATATGCTTTAAATGCATTGTACATCCTGCAATAAAAACTTGTATTATGAAAAAATATGCAAGTTTTTAAGTTTTAGTGGGTATCTATGCAATACCTCCTAAATTATATATCTAATCATCATCAGTATTGAGTTTTCGAATATTATGCTAGTTTTCTAGTAAAAAGGTAATACAATTTTTGTTATACACAGGGACGGATCTACTTGGTAACAATGGGGGGCAAGTGCCCCCATGGCTAGCCAAAAAAGTCGTGATTTTAGTGTAATTCTTTTTAAATTTTGACCTTTTTTTGAATGTGCCCCCCACTCAAAACTCAAATTGCCCCCACCCACATACTAAAACCCAATATTCAACACTCTAAAGCTTTATAAATCAATAATTTTAAAGTAAAAATACTCGATTTATCATTACTATCCTCGTTTTTTTTCCGCATTCTATTGTTGTAAAAAAAAAATTTTGCCCCCCACATCCTCATTTCCTGGTTCCGCCACTGGCTACACATACCATTCATCCTTTTTTGTCACATAATGAGTTGTTCGATAAACATATAGTGACACACATATATTTTTGACAAATTTGTAATGACATACGACAAACTTTTAGTATATAATGGCACACTAAACTTTTACTATATTTATCACACTAATTTTCTTGATGCGTATATAATGACACATTAAATTGTTTTAGTAGTGACACATATAGTGGCACACTAAACTTTTACTATATTTATCACATTATTTATTCTTGACATATATAGTGACACACTAAGTTTTATGATACATATGTGGAGACACATTAATTTTTATGACATATTATTAGTTACAAACTAAGTCTTTTGACACACTCAATTTCATAATACATTTGTTTTTGGTGACACACTAAAATTTTTGACACATTTTCTTTGACACACTTATTGTTTTGAAACATTTGTAGTGACACCTTAATTTATTAACACATTTTTCTTGACATATAATAACAAATACTAATCGTGACTGTATCTTTTTCTTTTAAAATAAAGGAGGAACTGAAACAAAATGATAATGGCCATCAATGAATGAGCACCAAATCTGAACTCTATACTTTTTACTCTTAGAAAAAATATCCATAGCCTTACCAGTTACTATGAAATAAAAAATAAAACAAGAGTAAAAAAATAGTAAAATAACCATCCTCATAACTATTGGCTTTTAAATGTCAAAAAAAAAAGTATTGTAGTCATCGACCGTTGAAGAAAGATAAATGTAACATACTGAATTTCACAAACACACAATCAATCACAAATAAGGCGTATGATTAGATGGGTTTAAAGAGAGAAAGTGAGATATTCTAGAAAGAGAAACTCATGGAAGGTTAGATTCCAAATGAACATCCAACACTCTCCCTTGTGGGGAGAGAGCTATTTATACAAACTAAAACGCCCTTTTCCGGGCTGTGGATCAGGCATACAGTGGGTAAAGACCCGTCCTTCCTCCACGGTGTTGCACTAGACTAAACTATGCTAATAACAGACTAACAACTAACATAATAAACGATACGTCTACGAGCTAACTTAAGCTAGATTATACTTGGGGTGACCGATGCTTCACACTAGAATTTTCAATTCATAACAATCTACCCCTAAGGGAGGTCACCCCATGATTTACATTGTGAATCCTAGCATTCTATTTAATCTTTAATCTTGAGCTCGTAGACATCAAAACATCAGAGTATACAAACTTTGTGCTTCAGTGGTGATTTCATCATTGTTCATCTACAATGCATGATTCGTGGAGGTTATTGAGCTGATCCACATTGATGACCTTTGAGCTTTAATAGAGATCATCAGCCACAGTTAATCTCAGCATCACCCATTGTTGTATTACCCGCATATAATGTTGTGACAATTGGACCGACATGCTCACATTTTGGATCATGATATCTTCTCATCAGAGTAGCGAAAGCTTTCGTTGATTCATGATATTGGCAGCAGTGTAGCAGAAGCATGGAGTGAAAATATCAGAGTCATTGATGCACTAATCATGATTTATTAAGAGATGAATGTGTTGTGTGAGCATGCGGTTGTGGATTGACCGCTTCATTCAGATCAACTGCAAAATTCGGGCGTACCTGCATACAATAGTTAGCAATAAAGCGCACGAAAGTGTCTTTGATCACTTTCGTTGAATTGAGGTACACGGCCCACGGTTCCCCGTTGATCAGTACAAGTACTGCATGTGATCAGGTATAATTCCGAAGAATTTCCTTGACAGGGTTTCGCAGCTGCTCTAGCTGTTCTCAAATCGGAACGTCTCAAAGAAGACAACACGGAGTGAGTGAACCAGCGAATGGAGATTCACTGATTGATGAAAAGAGATTTGAAAAACAATCGTGTACCGCTCAATAGAAATTGTTTTTGCAATACAACGAAGGTTTTAATGAAAATCAATTATCAATCATAAACACCTTTTATTTTGAAGTATTAGTACACAGTCGATGTGCTAAAGAAAAGAGTTTTTAAGCACAATGACCGGTTTTTCAAAGGTATCCGTCAATCCATAACCTGAACCAGGATTGATTCAAAAGATTGAATCGCCCCATTGTTTCTGTTCAGTTGTCACATGGTTGATCTATTGGATAGATCTCACATGCCACCCACCAGGAGCTTGTTTGATGTTGGCTCCAGAAGGCTTTCCATCTTCATTATGAATATGTTTGCATATCACTCAGATGTTCTGGCAATACCACAAGGATAATGCGTAAGACTCATAAGATATAATCTCTCTTTCCACATTGTGTGAAACAGAGAGTCTTCATTGACAGTGTCCTAATGAGATTTATTTGATGATCTCGTGGCTCTAGACTCAATTGTGCACATTTGATTTCCTATGTCGGAGACTAGGGAGAGGGTCTCCTTCTTCAATATCAACAATCTCTAAGAGAAAATCGATAGATTATGTCGGTTCCCCGTGAGAATGAAACAAGCCCTTTTAAGAGGAACTTGAGTGTCTTGGGAAGTTGTAGTGCAGTGCGTCACTGGGTCCATGGCGTCTTGTCTTCAATACCAGTGTTACCTTGGTAACCACCAGTAGCATATGAATTGAACCCGGTTTCTGCCCTACGGTTGAATTATTGGAGGGCTATTTCTTTTCACCCTTTTCATATTCATATCTTTTTCATTCTTCAACCCCTTCAGTGCTTACCGAGACTTCATAACTAGAACCTTGTTGGGTTTATTCCGGTACTAGCTCTGTCTCAGTCCGCACTCTTCCCATTTCTCATTTTTCTCCTTTTTTCATCATACCTAAGGACTCTACACTATCTAGTGTATTGTCCCTGGGTAGATCCCTCCGGTTCTGGCGGATCGTGGGAACTAATACCTAACCACACCATCCTTATAACTCCATACATAAAGTAAAATGGTCGGTCTTTTGGTACAGTTCATTCCTTCTCGAAACCAATTGAAAAATCATTTGGAAAATCCAATCAAGGTACTTGTGATATAAAATCAAAACATTTTGTACCTTAATTGTTTTTGATCATTTAGAAATGCTCCCCCTCAACATGTGCGTATGATTTTGAAATTGTTTAGCACATGGAGGCAAGAGTTCTTTGAAATAATTTCTTGATCACAATTTCAGTAGAAAGAGCCATTTGAATTTCTTTTGGTAAATTCTCCCCCTCAATATGTGCATAGGATTTTTTAAATCATTTTTATCACATAGAGGAAAGAGTTCTTTTAAAGTACAATCACGATTACCAAATATTTAGAAACCATTTAACACACAATCAAGGTACCTTATGTTAAAACATGGAAATCTTTGTACCTTGAAGATTTGTATTAGTTTTGAAATGCTCCCCCTTAGTATATGCTTCGAGATTCTAAAAGAGTTTAGCACATATTAGAGAGCAGTATGCACTTTGAGACAAAAATGGTCATCTTTTATCATCTTTCATATTTATATCACATTTTCTCCCCCGATCAAAAATTTCAAATCCTTTGAGATTTTGGATCTCAATTGATTTAAATATGTATGAAACAAAACATTTGTTGGAGAAAAATGTGTCCGGTTTTATATGATCTGAAGTGGACAACACTGAAGTTCCCTTTATAGATAAAAAGGGAAACCACAATACATAACCTAACACTATTACATACATTATAGTTGTTCATAGTACATACACCACATTTTACACATCAAAAATTCAAAACAGAAACAACTTCCGGAAGATGTCTTCATTCAGTTCTTTGAAGCAGTTTGTAATGACCTTCACAAAGTCTACCACCCACAAAACTTTCAAGGCTGCGATAAATCATTCTAGTCTTTAATCTTCGTCCGGTTGCAGCAACGAAATCTTCACACATCTTCAAGTCCTGTTCAGACCAGAATTTAGTTTTGTTCCACGGCTTCATGTCAATCTTGATTTCCTTCACTCTTGAGTTCAATTCTTGTTCAACCATCCTGAGCGTACCATCACTGAACTTGTATAGCTCGCATAGCCTCATTAGCATTCTTGACCCGTATCTGTCGGTAAAGATGATGGCTCTAGGAGTGTCAATCACTTTATATTCGTGATGAAATTCATGTCCTGAGGATTCCCATTGTGGTCTTGTAAGGTTGACGCGGGTCTGGTAGCTTTCCATTCCTAGTTGAAAATCCTCAACTCTTTTTCGAATGACTAAGCCTCTGATCCAGAGATTCACAGTAGCCGAGAGAGCCTTCTTCTCATGAACCGGAAGGCGGTCAAGGTGTCCTTGTAGGTTCAGAAGGTAGAGATCTTCAAAGTCATTTGGCATCAAGTGTTTAAAGTCGTTCTCTTCAATAACATACTCTTTCAAACCTGCTCTTCGAAGAACAATCTTCTTCAAGTAATCATAGCCATAGATTGAGAAGATCTCTATATTGATGACACTTATAATGCGAAGCTTGGATCGAACAGCTTTACGACTCTTGTTAGCACTATGTCGGTCAATGTAGAATTTCTTCTTCTTGAACCACCAATGAGAAATGCCATATGAGGCAGCAATGTCATACTTTTGTTCATTGTCAGCCCAAAATTGATCCGGTACCATCTGTTCAAGACCCTGATCAGTGTAGGTAGCAGCTTTCATCTTCGAAATCGATAAGGCTGGTCTTCTTTCAGAAGTTTGAGCACATAGATATTCGAGGTCATGGTTGAAAAAGAACTCTGATTGAATGGTCATTTGTCCAGGTTCACCACCGAGAGGAAGAGGCATGTTCACATTGAAACGACTGATCTGCTCACTGACTTGATCACTCAGCATCTTATGAGATTCTTCCATCTGGTATTGGAGCTGATTGGCATCTGAGTGAAAAACCTTGACAATTTCGAATGCTTGTCCTTCAAGATCCTTTGGAGTGATGGACGAGATTCCCTTCTGATCACAAAACCACTTCATAAAGCTGCCCATATCTCCTGTGATGTGAAGAAGTGAGTCTTCAGCTGGGGCTTCATAGTTGGTAGTGATTGTTGAGGCCCAGTTGTTGTCAGGAATCATCGAGTCAGACTCTGGGATGAACCATGACGGTTCTGGAGTTTGAGGTCACTCTTCAGTGAGCCAACTTTGAGTCATGTCTTTAGAGGGTGCAACCCTAGTGGTTTTAGAGCATTCACCTGAAACATATGCATCAAACGAATCATCTTTAGATGGCTTGGGGATGTGTTTTGTGGATGCATCATCGTCATCGGATTCTGACTCTGCCATGACATACGATTCTTCATGAAGCACTTGATCTTCAGGAATAGAAGAGACTGTGGGTGTGAACCTTGAATCAACCATGGTCCAAGCTGCAGATTTCTTATGAGTTCCCTGATCTCCGGATGGACTAGATTGATTGGAAGGTTTTGATGGTGATGATGGTGGTTGTGGTGGAGGTGTAGAGGTTGTATTAGACGATCCACCAGCCCAAGAAGTTCCAGCTCCTCCTGTTGGAGGTGAAGGAGGTGGTGGTGGCTTGGGACCTCCAGACTTATCCTTTGATTTCATTGGAACAGTCTTTCTTTTCTTCTTATCTTCCCTTTCACGTACATCCTCTACAAACTGCTGATAGTTATCAAGCCTCATAGATTCCTCGAGTGCTTCGTATAATTTCTTATGCGTATTGTCCAGATGCTCTCCTGCTTCATACATTCTTTCTGAGAGAACTGATCTCATGTCAGAGATCGGCAAGTCTTTGAATTGCTGAAGTAATGGAGCCTTCATTGCCCATTCAACCGCATCTTTAATATCTGCTTCTATTGCCTTTGTTACAATCTCATTGAGGTTAAGATTCTCCAGCTTTTTGACACGACTATCAAGATTATTGACGGCAATAGGAAAGTGCTTCTCAATAGTCGCAATACGTGTCATAGCCTCTTCGAGTAATTGCTCAGTCATTTTGACAGGAGGAGATGAGGCAGGAGGAGTGATTGTTTCACTGATGGTGACAACTGTTGATGGATCATTAGCGGGTTTGGGAGGTGGAAGTACGGTTGTATGAGACGGTGCTGACATAGGAGGGATGGTTGAAGTGTCTTGCTGTATGTCGACGGTAAACATGGACTCTACTTCCTCTTTCTCATTACCTTGCTTAAGAGTCTCAGTGTCTGAGGGTTTGTCATTTATAAACTGATCACCGAAAGAGAGATCTGTATCTAGATTCTTCAATGAGGATAGAGAATCAGTAGACATGATAGGTTCCTCCATATGCCTGGTTTCATCAGATCTCGACTCAAGGTTCTCCTGTAAGTCTTTCTGCAACTCTTCATCATCATTATGATCAGATTGGGTATCACTTGATGCATGGGTTTCTTCTTGTGCTTCGGATACCTCCTTTTCCAATCCATATTGTTCTTGAGCTGAAGATGATTTAACACTTCTTTTCTTCAGCTCAAATTGAGTGGTAGTTCTTGATGGTGAAGAGGAGAAGGTCAGAAGCATGTGAGCGACTTGTTCGACATCTACACCAACGATCCCTTTCCCTTTGTCTTGTGTGATTGGAGTTGTTTGGCGTGGCTCTGGTTCAGGTTCTCTTAACACAACACCTCCAACTGGTGGTCTCATGTTTAGGCTTTCCAGGCTTTGTTTAATTCCTTGCTGCAAATTTGCCTCGTCTTCATCAACCAATTGACTGTCACCCTTTGGTGTCTCAGTTCCCCCAACAATTTCCTTTTCTGCATCATTCTTTCTCTTTTTCTGCTTCTTTGAAGAAGTGTCAGTAGGATGTGCTCTGTCACGTCTCTTCTTGGGAAGGGAAGCATATGAGGACTTTGTACTGGAAGTGGGCTTTGTAGCTTTGGATTGGGATGGAATGGGATAGTCCTCAACAATGGATCTGGATGCCATTTCCTTGTATAATTTGAAGTGATCAGTATTCTTAATATCGTCTATGAGAAGAATATCAGGAATGGGCAATCCAAATATTTCCTTATTGACACCTCTCGCAATGTATTTGAGATTACCCAGAACAAATTCATCCTTAGCATTATGGAGGACGGAATCACTCCTAGGATTGAAGTTATGAGTCTGTTGCAAGTACTGGATGACAAGCTTCGAGAATCTGATGCTAGGAATCACAAGTTTGTTTACTTTCTTTCTTCCCTGAGCTTGTTTCTGCATATTTGTTCTATCGGTGATGAATGTGTTCATTGACAGCGAGAATTCTTCCCAAATATGTTCCGAGACATTAAAATTCACCCCATTGACGAGACCCCATAGGATTTGCAAAATGGGTATCCTTACTTTATCGAACCCTGAGGTTTTTCCTGATAAGCATAAGTTGAGAACAGTTTTCATGGCTCTCCAGGGTTGATACATGTGTCCAGTGATGATATCTGAAGCCCTCGTTATGCCAACATGATAGCCCAAACCAATTAGAAAGACTATTAGCTCTTCCGCACCAGGTGAAGGGACAAATTGTATAGAGGGGTCACATGGAGTGATTCCTTGTGCCTTACTGAGTATGTCAGAATTGATCACAAATTCCTTATCATCCAGCTTGCAGGTATAATGAGCCGTGATTTTGTCCCATTCAATGGTGCTCCAAAATTGTTGTAGGTAAATGGTGGGAATTGTGCATTGCTTGGTTAGGGCACTGAAGAAATTTATATTTTTGAGGATATCAATTGACACTTTGAGGATTGGATTTTTTTGCAACTTTTCCATGTCTACATAGCAGTTGCTTTTTCCTATCTCTACCCATTTGTCTTCTGAGAAGATTTCGTTGTCTGTAAGAACTTTGGGTAGAGCAGAGGTAGCAGGGTTCTCAGATGAGGTTGTGTTTGCCATTGAAGATCTAATGATACACACATACAACAACAATGATTGAGAGCATGTTAGTTTAGATGTGGTTAGTTAAACAACATTGAATACAGCCTCATGACAAAGACACAACAATTAGCAAATTTGACAGAGTTCCCATAAACAGATTGAAATGCTTAGAAAATAGATTAAGTAGCATTAGTACATTTTCTAACATAACAACTCCTTTTGTGAAAGTTATCGAGAGACAAGTTGTTTTTTAATCAAATTAGTTAAAAACAAAGTTGCTATGAAATAATTTCATGAGACAAGATGCTATTATTGAAATGTTATAACAGGTTGCTAAGACAAGTTGTCATATCAAGTTGCTACAAGAGAAACCAGATACAAATTGCTTAAACAATAATGTTATAGCAAGTCGCTAAGAGCAATTTGTCAATACAAATCGCTACAGGAAATCCTGAATCAAGTCGCTAGCATGAGATTATTATAGCAAGTCGCCTTAAATAATTTAATAAAACAAGTCGCCACTTGAAAATTGAACCATCAAGTCGCTACCTTGTCAAAACAAGAGTCGCCAATAGAAACAAGACCAAGTCGCTGCGTTAATAAATCACTAAGTTGCTAACTTGTAAAGACAAGTCGCTATCAAAAGTAATAAGGCCAAGTCGTTACACATCAATTAACTAACCAACTCGCTACGAAGAACACTGGTAAGTCGCTACCAAGAACAAGTTGTATCTAACAAACCAACTCGCTACGAAGAACACTGGTAAGTCGCTATCAAGAAACTTAACAAACCATGCGCAAAACACCACAATCCAATCAATCATCTATCACCATTACACTAACTCAATCAAATCGCTACATAGAACAGTTGCAATCAACCACAAACACAAACAAATACACAATACCCTATCGCAATACATTCAATCACAAATACAATATTATGCGCAACGAAAACCTTTTAACTCAACACATTTACCAACAAATCTATCCTATAACACCAACACATCCATCAAATATAAGTCAACCGATCCCATTAAAGCGAATTCATTTACAAACCTAAGTGAGGGGATCAAGTGATGAGGATCAAATGCACGATGGGAATCTGTAAAGGGAACAGAGTTAGGATAGCATCTAAATCATATGTCTGAAAAACAGAGAATGATTGATACTAAACCTACCACAGTTAAGTCGCTAGGATGAATTGTACACGAGAGAGAGAAAGAAAGAAAAATTCTTTTTTTAGTTTTTGAAAATAATGAGAATGTGTCAAGTCGCTAGAGGGTGATGAAGGGTTTTTCACAAGTATGCAAAGTTTACATATTCAGTCCCTGCACTTGTCAAGTCGCTACCTAAGATGAATAGCAAGTCGGTATGTCTTAAGTTGCTAATCCAGATAAAAGCAAGTCGCTATCTATCATATTATGTATTATTGACACTATCAGTCCATGAACTTATCAGATTGCATGCAAATACAATATTTAATCACATGTTAAATAATATGAGAAGTACCAAAATTGACATAACAGAGATAAGCAAACTAACACAGAGGACACCATGAAACAGATAAGCAATCAACACAGAGGACAACATGAAACAAGACAGGACAAAGACATGCATTTGAACACAATACATATCCAACAATGGTGCAGAGTGAAACAGAGATAAACGAGATAACTTGTAAAATTCTCCCCCTCAATCAATGTCACCAATGAACATTGATTGAATTCAACCCACCCGTTATAAAACAAGAGTATATCTTTTGTTCGAACTTCATTTATGATCCTGTGTCATTATTGAATGACATTTCTAGGACCGTAGATGTTATCGATAACAAGAGATATATCTTTTATCAGATTGTAGGAAACAATTAAATTATGAATTTAAAAAAAATGATTTTGATTTTTGAATTTAAAAACTAATTTGTAACAAGAGAAATTTAAAAAAAAAAAAAAAAAAACTAGTTTGTACACAGATTTATAAGAGCGAGTCCTGATTCAAGTTGAATAGGAGTCAAAGTATGGGGTACATCAATTCTGACAAGCAACAATTCCCGAGTGAGCAATATTCATTTCTGATGGAAACCAAGTCATGATGTTCCTGATTGAATTGAGCATTATACCTGAAAAAGACTGAGAACACTTTGAACTAGAGGCACATGTAGTATTGCAGATAGATGAGTTAGTGACCTGAGTGACCTCACTATTGGATGTTGCAAAGTGTGATCTAGGAATGTCATTACTAGAAATCCCTTTAGGTTCAATTTTCATGAGGAGTTTTCCTGTGGGTATCCATTTAAGGTAAGATCTAGGTATGTAAGTCCGTTTGGATCCTGAAAACTTAAATAATCTACCAGTGGGAATCCATTTGAAACAACTTCTAGTAGATTTGGATGTGGGCACTTCCCTGTTTTGAATATTGGTCCTTCTATGATTAGTTTGTTTCTTAGGAGATTGATCAGCCATTTGATGCTTCTTATGAGAACTAGATAAATTCCTAGTATTCATGATCTTAGGACTTTGAACATTAACCTGGGGTTTGTTATTCATCTTATCGGAATGAAATAGTGAAGTGACTGGTTTTGACAAAGCAGTATTCGCATCAACTTGGGAGGCAAGCTTAGATTTCGATGATTTAAATCTTTTAGTTCTAAAAGCATTTGGCTGCCTAACTACAGTATGTTTAGAGTTGTTCTGAACAATTGGCTTTCCCAAGTTTGATGGTTTTGCAAACTTAGTGTTCACCCTATTTCCAATAGATTTCCTAAGCTCATTTTTTAATGCAACAATAGTGAAGCTTTTATCCTGAATTTGGGCTTTGAGGGCATCAATGTCTGTCAACAAGGAGTTAGTTTGATCAATCAACTTGGAATTGGTCTCTACTAAGTTCTTTCTTAAGGACTCATTTTCCCTTAATAGATTAGACACACATAAAGCCAGTTCATCATTCCTAGATTTAAGCGTATCACTCACCTCATGGTTAGGATTGTTCATCCCTATATTAAATTTCTTATGCAGATCTGAGAGTTCTAATTTTAGATTGCATATTGTTGAATCTTTGTCCTGAATCTGGGTTTTTAAGTGGTTAATTTCAAAAAATTCTGGGAATTCCGGATTTATGCTGGTGTTTGTAGTAAGAAAACTTTCTTCTCTTTGTTGTATTGCAATTTCCAAGGAAATGCAATGTTTTTCAAGAATTGAGTATTTGTATGAAAGTTCATCATAAACCCCTTTTTCAACCATGTCATTTGTTTTGAAGATTTTAGATTCAGGCTTAACCAAGAAACATTTATCAATATCGTGATCAGAGTTAGGATAAAATGATCAGGCACATTAGTGGATGCATTATGTTGATCAGTTAAGGGTACCTCATCACATAACTCCGGATCATTTGCTGGGATGGCATCTGTATTCTCCTCATGCATAACAGGAGGTACTGAAATGCAATCTGTTTCAAGCTTTTCTGACTCTGAGCCTTTGTATTCAGTACAGTCGGTTTCATCATCCTTTGTTGTATCTGATATACTGCATTCAACATCATCTGTTCTTTCAACTGATCCATTACCCGATTTAGCACAACTTTCACTTGATTTTATCTGACACCCATTCAACACATTCAACTGAACATTCTCTTGAGCAACTTCCCTAATGTACATTTCCACATTATCCATAAATTGAATAAATGTGTTGATGTACTCATGAATTTCCATTCCAGTATGTTTCTTGAATGAAATTCCAGTCACATGTTGATCAAAGTCTGCGAAATATTCCCCATTGATAAATGGCTGAAATTGGTTGTAGATTACTTGAAGTGCAGCATTCGAGTCATCCATTAATACCTTCTTTTTGGTTATTTGAAGCTTCAGTTGTTCTAAGTTCAGCAACACAGTTCTTGTCAATGTGGATAAGTCCTGACGGAAGAGAGCACTGCATGTTCGATGCCTAGTTGTGGATAACAGTTGTTTGAGGTGCTGATGAAGTAGTTGGAAGGGCTCAATGTTGCATTCCATTTGCCTTGCATCATTTGTCAATACCAAGTGTGACTCATTAGATTTTGACTCAGATTGTGAAGTGTTTTGATCATAAATTGCTGAGTCAATCAAGGTAGAACATTCAGAATAGCAACCAGTTTCATTGTTCTGTGAGGTATCATAAAGTTCAAGCACTTTGGAGATTAAAGGGTCAGTGATGTAAGACATTGTGTTGATGGATATTAGATATGAGTAACTTGCATCAATTCACCAAATTGCTATAAAGACAAGTCGCTAACAGAACAACTCGCCAAGAACCAAAACACCAAGTCGCTAGGAATTATGAAGACAAGTCGCTAAGCACCAAGTCGCTAAGAATTATGAAATCAAGTCGCTAAGCACCAAGTCACTAGACACAAGTCGCTATAATGCCAAGTCGCCAAGACACAGTCAAGTTGCTAAAGAACAACTCGCTAAGATCCAAGTCGCTAACACCAAGTCGCTGAGAATACAAAGTACAAGTCGCTAACAAAATTGAAATCAAGTCGCTAACCTAACCAAGTCGCTAGCCGTAGTGGAGAATCCACTAACTTGTACTGTTTGTCGGCTTGTATCAATAGACAAGTCGCTAGGCTCAAGTCGCTAACACTTAACACTACAACTCGCTAACAATAACTGAAGCAAGTCGCTACGAAGAAAAACACTACGAGAGTCAAGTCGCTAGCAAGAAAAACTTCAAATAACACACTTTTCAATCCAAAACAAGCCTAACCACAGTGATTCAAGCTTTCCAAATCAAAACCCAAGCACTTACAATGATTCTAAACACAAAAGTACACCCAAAATTCAAACTTTAACACAAGAAATGATCCAAATGATGCAAAAACCACTAAACTTTTTCAAACTCAAAAACCATCTAAAACCACTAGAAATCCAAGGATATGTGAGAGAGATGATCAAACCATGGCTCTGATACCATTTGTAACATATTGGATTTCACAAACACACAATCAATCACAAATAAGGCGTATGATTAGATGGTTTTAAAGAGAGAAAGTGGGATATTCTAGAAAGAGAAACTCATGGAAGGTTAGATTCCAAATGAACATCCAACCCTCTCCCTTGTGGGGAGAGGGCTATTTATACAAACTAAAACGCCCTCCTACGGGCTGTGGATCAGGCATACAATGGTTAAAGACCCGTCTTTCCTCCACGGTGTTGCACTAGACTAAACTATGCTAATAACAGACTAACAACTAACATAATAAACGATATGTCTACGAGCTAACTTAAGCTAGATTATACTTGGGGTGACCGATGCTTCACACTAGAATTTGCAATTCCTAACAACAAATAGAAACTAAGGCCTTTGTGGTGGTGGTTATCGACGTCAAAAATGATATTGAAGGCCTTTCGGTCACCATGGTCGTTCCGTTTGGAAAGACGACTAGGCCCGTCTACAACGCGTGCGAAGATCATTAAGATGCGGCAGTGAAGGGCGATAATAGAGATGTGCCAGAGTTCAGGTGACCAACATAATTAATGGGCACAATTTTGGGTAGCGCCGATCTTGGTTGTGGTGGTTAGGGTTTCAAAGTGAGTGGTTGAAGATGACATGATTTTCATTTACGCTCAGTTCTTGAGTTTTTAGGGAAGAGAAATGGAAAAAAATAGGAAAGGGAAAAGAAAGAGAAAAGAAAGTAAGTTTTAGTTGTTATGTTCTTGAGATATAGGAAAGGAAAAGGAAAGTAATCATAATTATGTTCTTAAGTGAGAGGAAAAGGAAAATAACTTGGTCAAATTACATATATGCCCTTTAATTGTTAATATCAAATGTTTTAAAAAGGGTATATTAGTCTTTATACAACATACGGTTCCGTTTCCTTTCCCTTTCCTCCCAAAAGTGGGAGGAAGCTTTACTTAACAAATCTTCCTCCATATTTCCTTTCCATTTCCCTTTCTTCTTTTAAAAAAGACTCAAGAACACAAAAAACTTTCTATTTCCTTTACTTTCCTCTTCCATTTCAACTCGAGAACTGAGCGTTAAGGATGAGAGTATGAAATGAAAGCTTTTAAGCAAAAAGATAGGGAGAATTTTATATTCCTAATATGCCCTTTAATAGGACCTTGTGCCCATTAATACAATTATGTCTTTGATTATTTGTGTGTATGCTTGCATGTTTTCCATGTCCGGCTAATTTACTTGTGTGTTTGCTTAGGGAATATGAAACTTAATTATTGAATATTGATTGGTTGATTCTTATCTTAGTTGATTAATGATCTAGTAATGAGATAGGTCATTCGTTGTGTACTTAATGCTTGATTAAATCTTTGTGAACCTTAGAATATGACTCCTTGAGTAGTTGTAAGCTAAACCATCCAAAGAGTGCCTTAGAGTAAGAGTTTATTATCCCTAGTGGGTTTTGTAGACGAGACCCTTTGGTAAGTTCAAAGAGTTAGGGAGAAAAGCATACCCTACAACCTTAGACACACAACGCAACTAGGAATAAGGACGTGACAATTCAACCACCAATAGGAGATAATTAAGGAGTAGTAAAACCTAAGAAAACACATCTTTAAACTATCATACGAGCACACATTAATTAGACATAGACTACATACACCTTAGATTAGATAATTAGATAAGTAGAGTAATCGGTAGCAATACCAACCCCCCCAAATTCAAACCCCGAGATTCGTACCTTTCCTTTCCTAAAAAAATATAAAAAGATAAAAAATAATTTTCCTCAACCACAACCTTAGCGTAGTAACTTCTCACTAGCATTCCTATTCCCCTAGAGAACGATATCAATACCCGTGGCTTACCCTAATACTACACTACAACGATTAGGTTCACTGCCTAGGGTGTTGAAAAACTTGCTCGACGAAAAGGAAGTTCCTTTGACCCCGAACGACGCGTGTAGCTTTATCATAAACTATCGGCTTTCTCTTAGAGATTGCTGGTATTGAAGAAGGAGACCCTCTCCCTAGTCTCCGCTCAGGAAAACTAAAGCGCACTATTGAGTCTAGATCCACGAGATTCATCAAAAGATCTCTTAGGTACACTTGACATTTCATCACTTGTCGTTCAACATTAAAGACGCAAGTGATACATTATTGAGTCCTTCACAGATCTTAGCAATCTGTCAAGAATATTTATGAGAGATTCACACATGTGATCCTCAGTGATTGAATGGAAACTCCTGCCAGGGTCAACATCAAACAGCTCTGACAGCAGGTCACTTCGATAACTCCTTGTGGATTATGCTTAGTGTGTCTCAAACGGTCTACAGTCATGGGGTGATGCTTCGGTGTACCTTAGCGACTCACCTGAACTGTAGGTGTACTCCGGTACATCGCGTTATCTCACTTGTGGGAATCCAGTTCAGGAACAACCTTTGTGAGAATTAGAGACGTGTTTTCACACTATGCTGTTAACACACTCGAAGTTCAAACTTGTAAGCGCTGGATTATTTCAAACCCATGTTTTCTGTTTTCTTCTTGTGGATGCTCGCGGGAAGAAAAGATCGTGCAGATTCTCCACATGCTCATACCAACAACAACACTAATTGAAGTTCTCTCAAAAGGCAACACAAAGTCAGAAAGATTCTTCGTCAAAGTCAAAGAATCTACAAAGTTTAAAGACTAAGAGAACTACATCAGTACTGAAATTCAACATTAAAGAGTGTGCGAGCCTGTTGGAGAAAGACGTGGAGACACTGGAGCAACGAAGCGGACCTGATGAAAATAACCACAACATACTATCACTACCACCACAAAGAACAAAGATCAAAGAACAAAGAAATGAAGACGTCAAAGCTGAAAAACTTCAAAATAATCAAGATCCCTACACTGGGGAGATTGTTGGAATCAAGACACTTCTTCTCACAAGAAAGAAGAATGTCAGAAGACGTCAAAGAAACTATTACATCAGCACCTGCAATGTTTTCACTCTAATCATTAATTACCAACACTTAGGGGGAGATTGTTGGAATCACTCCTAGATTATATTTCAAGTGTTTGTAATCAATATGTAATAGTGTGCTTAATTAGGCTTTTAAGTTAGTATTAATGCCAAGGATTATGTAGAAAGCCCATGAGCCTTGGCCCAAGCCCAAAAAGGAAAGGAAGGGAACTAGTGTGTTGCCCTAGTTCCTTCCCTATAAATAATCTTGTAAACTCCCATTTGGGAGTTGGTTGTTCACTTTTCTATTTCACTCCACGCATAAACCTTTCATTATTATTCATACGTGTGTTTGGTTAAGTGTTCATCCGATCTTCTCTTCTTATTTCTTATATTGATTCTTGTGTTACAAACATGGTGACCTAACAGTGGTATCATTCGCCAAATAGTTGGGTGAAACGTGTGTTTGTTTTTGAAGTTTTTGTGCCCTACGCGTAAGTCTAGGTATTCAAAATTTCATACGCTTAAAAGCTTTCATTTTTACACTTTAAAACTCAAAATTCTTGTCCTTTCAAGGTTATTTGGTGTTAAAGTTTAAGTTTTTGGCAAAAAGTTTGAAACTTTACGTGTATTTCATTGTTTTTGAGCTTGGTTTTAGTCGTGTGAATATTTCTACGCGTAAGGTGTATAAGAGTTTTGGATCATCAAGTTTCACACTTTTGTGTTATATTGGTGATATTGAAGCTGTTTCATCATAAAAATCTGGTTTAGAAACACTCTTGGGCAGAAATCTCAGTTTTGGCAAAATTTCGTTATTCTTACGCGTAACTAAACCCTAGTTTTACGCGTAAGAGCTCAAAGACTACGCATAAGCTTTTCTTGGCTTGATCTTCAGTGCAAATTGGTTTACTCAGTGTTTTCTTGCTTGGATAAGCTTGAAAACACTTCGACTTTGGATATCCTATACACTGGATAAGTGTAAAGGATTTTTTGGGTTAAAACCCTAGTTTTACGCCTAAGCATAAAAGCTTACGAGTAAAAATCTTACGCCTAAACATTTCCTACGCATAAGCTTGTCTTACTCCTAAAGAAATATTACGCATAAGTTTCTTACTACTAAGTCTTTGGTTTACACATAAGCTAAGGATTCACCAAGTCTACGCGTAAGCTAATCCTACGCATAAGCTCAATTCTTACGGGTAAGGTGGTGTTTTTACGCATAAGCTATTTCCTTTGCATAAGCTGGTTTTCTACGCATAAAGATAGTTCTTCAACAAAGTTTCATTCGACTACAAAGATCCATCATCAACACAAGTTTCAAGACGTCTCAACCACCATACTCTAGCTACTTCCCTCATGTGTATCCTCAACAACAACAACTCCATCAACAACAACAATTTTATCAACAACTACAAAAACAACAACAACAACTTCAACAACAATTTCCTCAAGGAGCAATTCAACC
Source organism: Chrysanthemum seticuspe (assembly GCA_019973895.1). NCBI lineage: Eukaryota > Viridiplantae > Streptophyta > Magnoliopsida > Asterales > Asteraceae > Chrysanthemum > Chrysanthemum seticuspe. Next base: position 217,287,942 of record BPTQ01000004.1, read on the forward strand.
ACAAATGTTTCAACCACCCCCTAGTCTTCAAGTACAACCCTACACAAACTTTCAAAATCAACATCCATCCAGGAATACTATGAAGGAACCATCTTGGTTTGCAAAGATGTGTGAAGCTTTAAGCAGCCAACAATCCATTCATGAGGCTGGATCATTTGATAGACCTCCAATGCTCACTCCCGGAAACTACGATCAATGGGTGATAAGGTTCTTTAGGTTTTGTGATCTAAAGAAGCCACATGGAAAGTTCTTGAAGAAGGTCATCCTGGAAGGTCCATTTCAGATGCCTACTGTCACTGCACCCGGAGATCCAACTGCTAATCCACCAAGAGGTGATGTCACCAACGTTGTTAGTCTTAATGAACTTACTACCGATCAACTTCTACACTTTGAAGCCGATGAACTGGCAATGCAATATATCCTTTTGGGATTACCCAATCCGATACTTTGAAGTGTTGATGCTCAAAATACTGCTAAAGCAATGTGGGAGCATATTCATCTTCTCATGGAAGGCACATAACTCAATCAAGAAGACATGGAATCCAAAATCTACTTGGCTTATGAACACTTCATGATTGAACCAGGGGAGACATTAGAGTCATATCATCATCGATTCTCAGACATCATCAATGACTTGGAAAAACATAATATCATCATGCCAAGAATTGCAGTCAACACTAAGTTCCTGAGTAGTCTTGGTCCTGATTGGGAAAAGTATGTCATTTTCATCCGTCAAGCGAAGAATCTTCATCATGCTACATACGGATTATTATACGACTACTTGAAGCCCCACCAAAAGGAAGATGACAAAGAAAGGGTTATCTGTGGACTCCCTGTTTCACCTTCACTTCCGGATAATCAAACTCTTGCTTTGTGGGCTCAAACGTGTTATCCTCAATTCCTTACTTTACAAACTGTATTCACAAATCCTCCACAACCAACTGCAACAATCACACCATATGATCCGTCACAGCACCAATCTCAAGAAACTCAAATAGTTCCATACAACAACAACAATGATCAAGCACTTTACAGTGAATCTAATGAGGATACAGAAGCTTTTGATGCATTGCAACAAGGGTTTGTCATGATTGCTAGAGCTTTCGGCCGATATTCAAACAAATCCAACAATCGCATTCGTACCTCATCAAACACAAGGAATCAGGCTGTTGTTAACAATGGACGTGTTGAAGTTCAGAATCGTGGTAATGTTTGTCAGATGGGCGCTGGTCAAGGGTTTAATCCAATGGGAAGGCATAACATGGGTGCTCCACAACAACAAAGGGCTCAAGTGGTTGAACAGGGTAATGCTAAGAATGGGATTAATGGTCTTCGTCGTTATAACTATAATGAGAAGGGTCATCTGGCTAATGTATGCCCTAAGCCGAGGACAAGAGGCAGCGCCTATCATAAAGAGGCTTTACTCTTGGCTCTCAAAGATGAAGCTGGTGGAACTCTTACCAACAAGGAACAGAGCTTCATGGCTAATGCAGAATCAGATGATGATATGGAGGACTTGCAGGCTAATGCAGCTGTAATTTTAATGGTAAACATGCAAGAACTCTACATGAGTGACACAGGCCCAGTGTATGACACTGACGGCTTGTCTCAGGTATCGAATCAAACTATACTCATTTCTGATCTGATATCCCCGCCAACATCTGCATCCGACAAGGCTCAGAGTGTTCAACATGAGCCGACTACATCTCATTCTGATGATAATCAAATAGATCCCGTAGTTATATTTGACGATCAAGATGACCTTATGGTTACCTTTGATAATCAAGTTGACTCCGTGGTAAACTTAAGGATCTGAATAATGATCATGTTGAGACTCACGTTGAACAAGCTGAACTTTCGTCTAATCCAGATATTGAGCTCATGAACTTACTTAAGGACCAAAAATCCAGAATGGTAAAATGCCTTGACATCAATAAGCAATTAAAGGATAAAAATGCACTGCTAACTAAGGATAATGAATGCTTAAAATTTCAACTCAACATTTTTCAAACACAAGAAAAACGTGAAAAAGGTTTTGAAATCGCTTTTGCTAAATCCTACCAAAATGAAAAATCTTTGGAAAAACAGATATGTGATCTAGTTGCATCCCAGAATGCTTTGTTGTCTCAAATAGAACAACTGAAATATGATCATAAACAACAAATTAACGCTCTCACTTTGGAAACTCAAAAAGCCAAGTCTGAGTTGTTAACTTGTCAAAAACAGTTCTGTGAGTACAAAAAGCATTCAAAGAAAAGAATAGATGACTATCTTGAAGAAATTGTCGACTTACAAAACAAAATTAAAGAGTTTCAAAATGTTGTTTATAAACATGGTGAGTCAATCACAACTATTCAAAAGTTTACTTTTAAACCAAATCCAAATGGATATGGACCGAATCTTGCTGATTACAAACCTAAGTTTTCAAACAGAGCATTCAAACCAAATCCTCAAGTTTACAGTTGATAAGGTTTTAAAAGGTACCTTTTTGAGGGGTCATTTAAGCCCTTATTTGATCACTTTTGTATCCGTTATTGCTTAATATCGTTCCTTTTCACTTTTTAGGTCTCTTGAAGGCAAAATGCTGGAATGGCACTTATTTAGACGAAAAGGCGCGATTATACGAAGAAAATGACCAAAGTCGGAATCGAGACACTCAAAGCTGCTGAAAATATAAGGTGACTGCGTCAGGTGTTAAGTGTGACGCCGTCGGAGGATCTTTGTGACGGGACAGAAGCCAAAACTCCCATTTTCAAGTGACGACGTCAAGTTATAAAAGAGTAGGCCGTCGCAACTCAGACGGCCTAGATGTAATCCAGACGGCGTCAGAAGCTGAAGAGGACGGCGTCACAACCATAAGGTGACGCCGTCGCAAGTCTAACGTGGCCAAGACGAAACCCTAATGACGGCAACACGACGGCGTCACAAAACATAGAGTGACGCCGTCGCATGTGTAATATTATATATAGAATCCGAATTTTTCAGTATTAAGTGTGTAGTCTTTTGGAGTAAAAACCTAAACCGAACCAAGGCTGTCTTGTACAGTATTTTAGGGTTCCAAACCCGATCTTACACCTAGATAAGTGTTTTACTTCATTAATACAATTATGTCTTTGATTAATTGTGTGTATGCTTGCATGTTTTCCATGTCCGGCTAATTTACTTGTGTGTTTGCTTAGGGAATATGAAACTTAATTATTGAATATTGATTGGTTGTTTCTTATCTTAGTTGGTTAATGATCTAGTAATGCGATAGGTCATTCGTTGTGTACTTAATGCTTGATTAAATCTTTGTGAACCTTAGAATATGACTCCTTGAGTAGTTGTAAGCTAAACCATCCAAAGAGTGCCTTAGAGTAAGAGTTTATTATCCCTAGTGGGTTTTGTAGACGAGACCCTTTGGTAAGTTCAAATAGTTAGGGAGAAAAGCATACCCTACAACCTTAGACACACAACGCAACTAGGAATAAGGACGTGACAATTCAACCACCAATAGGAGATAATTAAGGAGTAGTAAAACCTAAGTAAACACATCTTTAAACTATCATACGAGCACACATTAATTAGACATAGACTACATACACCTTAGATTAGATAATTAGATAAGTAGAGTAATCGGTAGCAATACCAACCCCCCCCCCCCCAAATTCAAACCCCGAGATTCGTACATTTCCTTTCCTTAAAAAATATAAAAAGATAAAAAATATTCTTCCTCAACCACAACCTTAGCGTAGTAACTTCTCACTAGCATTCCTATTCCCCTAGAGAACGATATCAATACCCGTGGCTTACCCTAATACTACACTACAACGATTAGGTTCACTGCCTAGGGTGTTGAAAAAATTGCTCGACGAAAAGGAAGTTCCTTTGACCCCGAACGACGCGTGTAGCGTTATCAACAGTGCAGAACACAGAATTTATGATTCCATTATGAGTGTTGTTGAATATAATCGCATGGAGGAATTAGATGCAGAAGACGAGAGTCGGTCAAAATTGGAAAATGTTGTGTATAACAAACCATTTAACTATTCAAAAGCCGTTACTTTCGTCACTCAACATGATTTTTCTAACACACCTTGGGTTATCACACCTACTTTTGACTTTTCTAATGAGGGTCCCCTTTCCAATTCTGCACAAATTAATGATCCTTTACCTTCACTTAGTGAAATAAAGCCATTAGCCGAACAATGTAAAGTTATAAAATATTTTGAAACATTCTTATCGGACATCAAACTTTTGGAACGTGAAATTGAAATCAATTCTGAAATAAAAGTTGGACTTATGAAAAGAGTTTTCGAGCAAACAGAAACATCAATTTCAAATACCAAACGCAAAAAGAAAATGTTACGAAAAGATGTTGATCGACTCTTGGAAGATGTTATCTGTGCTGATACCATTAATGTTGTGTTATTACATTCTGTTGCATATGCATTTGATTATATCTCTGCTGATTCTGTTGATTATGTTGAAAATGTTGAGAATACCGATAATGTGCAGCAAATCAAATTTTTGAAAACTGAAAATGAGTGATTGTTAAACGAGCTTTCAAATGCAAAACGTCGTCTTCAATGGTGTCAAAAATATTCTCAAAATAGAGAACTCGCTTTACAAAACAAAATCAGTCAGTTGCATACAAAAACTCTTACTACAAAACTTGAGCAACTGGATGATGAAAACGTGTCTTTGAAGTGTCAAATTTCAAAATATGAACAAGAAATTTCAAAAGTTAAAAAGGAATATGGGGTCATATTTGATTTACTCAAAATGACTTGTGCTTAAGCGTCAAAAGATCTTGATGATCATCTTGCATATACCAAAGATATTTTATGACAAAATGGAAACACTCGCTCTGAAAATCAAGATTTGTTACACACTATCCATGATCTAAAAGCAGAGTTGGTGAAACTTAAGCAAGATAGGAATAATAACATAGTAGTAACTGCACCTAAACATATTCAAAATGACTCTAGAACATCTAATGACAAACCACAGGAAACTAATGTGCTTCCCTCTACTGAAACAAGAATAGTTGACTATTTTCCCAACGCCTGCACTTCACAGCCTAGGAGCAATACAAGGAAGAATAGGAAGTTGCGACGTAAGAAAAGAACAATAAAGATCTCTGAAGTAGAAGAACACCTTAGGACTTTGAATAAAACTTAAGTTGCACCCACTTTAGATATTGCGTCTGACAAATGTAATGAACAAAGTGATGTAACGAATGCTGAATCTTTAAGTACTCTTAATGTTTTGTTTGAAGCTTCTTGTGTTGGTTGTCGTAAAAGCATGTTTTCTGGTTGTCATGATAAATGTGTTGCTAAGGCTATCTTGAATCGTAAGCGGAATAATAGAAAACGGAATACCTCTAGGCCCACTAATGCTTCTAGGTTTGTGATAGGTAAACCACCCTCTAGTGTTCCGACTACGATCATTGACGTACCCATAGATTCCCCTTCACCTCCTAGAAAGAACTTATCACCTAGTGCATTCACTAAGACCAAAGCTCAGACTAGTTGGAGATGGCAGAAATGGTTACATAATACACTTGGCTTTAAATGGATACCTAAAATCATAAACATGTGTGTTTCAACTATAACTGCTTCGGAACCCTCTAACTCTTCGGGTTCCACATCTACTTATATTCCATCTGTGTCGTCTGTGTGTAATGCAGGTGATACAGATCATCCTATGGATTTTTGATAGCGGATGTTCCTGACACATGACAGGCAATCTCAAACTGTTATCAAACTTTGTTTCAAAGTTCATTGGCACTGTCAGGTTCGGGAATGATCACTTCTCAGCTATCTTGAGCTACGGAGATTACATCAATGGTAACATTGAAATTAGCAGGGTTTATTATGTGGAAGGCCTCGGTCACAATCTTTTCTCAGTTGGTCAATTCTGTGATGGATATTTGGAAGTTGCTTTTCGGGAGAAAAATTGTTTCATTCGTGATCTACAAGGAAATGATCTTATGTCTGGTACCCGCACATCAAGTCTTTATACAATCTCAATGCAAGACATGATTGCTTCATCTCCCATCTGTCTACTTTCAAAGGCAACATCTACAAAATCTTGGCTATTGCACCGTCGTCTCTCACATTTAAACTTTCAAACCATAACCAATCTTGCACGATACAAACTTGTTGAAGGTCTCCCAAGATTTCGGTATTCTAAAGATCACCTATGCTCAGCTTGTGAACAAGGGAAAAGCATTCGTGCTCACTTTCCTTCAAAAGTGGAACACAGCTCACAGCATGTGCTTCATCTTTTTCACATGGATTTTTGTGGCCCGATGCATGTGCAGACGATTAACGGAAAATGCTACATCTTGGTAATTGTAGATGACTATTCACGATGGACTTGGGTTTATTTTCTTCGAAGTAAAGATCAAGCTCCACAGATGATCATCACCTTTCTCACGAAAATTCAAGTTCAGCTCAGGAACACAGTCAGACAAATCAGAACAGACAAAGGAACTGAATTTGTGAATCAAACTCTTCATGCATATTATGAGAAAGTGGGAATTGAGCATCAAACATCAATTGCACGAACACCAGAACAAAAATTAGTAGTTGAAAGATGAAACCGTACGTTAGTAGAAGCTGCAAGAACAATGTTAATTAATGTTAAACTTCCAGATTACTTGTGGGCTGAAGCCGTGTCAACTGCATGCTACACTCAGAACCGTTCGATGATTACTAAACGCCACAACAAAACACCTTTTGAGCTTATCCACAACCATAAACCGAATCTCAAACACTTTCATGTATTTGGATCCCTTTGTTACCCAAATAATGATCGTGATGACTTTGGTAAGCTCAAAGCTAAAGCTGACATAGGAGTATTTGTTGGATACTGTGAAAACTCTAAGGGTTACCGGATCTGGAATCGTCGTACAAGGGAGATTATGGAAACAATTCATGCAAATTTCGATGAGCTTACAGAAATGGCTTCTGAGCATAATAGCTTGGAACCTGGACATAACCGTCTAAACTTCCCTCAAACCCCATCATCAGCTGAACCAAGCTTACAACTTACTCGACGTCAAATGGAACAACTATTTGCTCCTCTGTTTAGTGATGATATTGATCAACGTGCTCCAGATGTATCAAATGTTTCCGCTGCTCAACCTAATCATAATCACATACCTGATACACCTGAAACAACAACAACTGTTGAAGAAGCACCAACAATTGATTCTACAACAACAACAGAACAAACTGCATCCAATGACGCTGAATCAGCTGATGATCTTCTGAACAATGAAGTACCCCACCTGCAGATTATGATCCAAATGCGTTCTTCAACCCTTTTGCAAATGATTCTGCCACCTCTGATGTTGCGAAATCATCTACAAGTCATTTGAATCCTCCTAATCTGCAGAATGTATATCAACATCAACCCTCCACACATCGTTGGACTAAATACCATCCTTTTGTGAACATCATTGGAAACCCGAATCAACCAGTCGTAACTAGACAACGCCTTCAGACTGACAGTGAACACTACATTTATGCACTTACCGTTTGCCAATCTAAACCCAAAAACATTAAAGAAGCTATGACTTATGACAACTGGATTGAATCCATGCAAGAAGAACTTAATCAGTTTAAACGTCTTGAAGTATGGGAATTGGTTGAAAAACTAACAGGGGTCTATGTTATCGGTCATAAATGGATTTGGAAAAACAAGTTGGATGCTGAAGGTATGGTTATCAGAAATAAGTCACGTCTGGTGGCTAAGGGTTATAGACAAGAAGAAGGGATTGACTACGAGGAATCATTCGCACCGGTTGCTAGACTTGAGGCTGTTCGGATTTTTCTGGCATTCGCGGCTCACATGAACATCACAGTCTTTCAAATGGACGTCAAAACGGCTTTTCTGAATGGAAAACTGAAAGAAACGGTCTATGTTAGCCAGCCAGAAGGATTTGTTGATCCAGAGTTCCCTAATCACGTCTACAAACTGAACAAGGCTCTCTACGGTCTCAAACAAGCCCCTCGGGCATGGTATGATAAGTTGTCATCCTTTCTTATTGCTAATAATTTTTTCAAAGGATCGGTCGACCCTCTCTGAGGCTAAAAGAATCCTCTGATACATCAAGGGAACCATTAACTTGGGGATCTGGTATCCGAAGGATTCTGGTTTTGAACTACTTGCCTTTTTAGACGCTGATCACGCAGGTTGCTTAGATTCTCGGAAAAGTACTTCAGGAGCTTTACAATTTCTTGGTGATAAACTGGTATCATGGCAATCGAAGAAGCAGGATTTTACACTGCTATCCTCAACAGAAGTAGAATATGTAGCCATGTCGGCGTGTTGTGCTCAAGTCATTTGGATGAGAACACAACTCAAAGACTATGGTTACATATTTAACAGAATCCCGATGTTCTGCGACAATCGAAGTGCTATTCTGATCTTGTGCAACTCTGTTCAACATTCGAAATCAAAGCACATCGATCTTGTTGGGATATGAAAGTACTGAGGATATGAAAGTACTGAAGATATGAAAGTACTGTAAAGCTGCAAAGTACTGGAAGAAGTCAAAGAGTCAAAGTACTGCTAAAGACAAAGTCAAAGTACTGCACTATGAAGTCAAAGTACTGCAAGAACAAAAGAACTGTTATATTCGTTTATGGAAAGAATTGTATTCCATGTTTAGATTACTTGTCGTACAAGAATACAAATTGTAAACCGACTAGGATATCCTTGAGCCTATAAAAGGACTCCTCGATTGGCATTAGAGGTACGATTTACAGAAAGAGTTTTAGAGTTTACGAATTAGTGTTTTAGAGAAAAGTTTGGTTATCTTAGAGTTGTATTAGAGTATCTGCATAATAAGCAGATTTAGAGTTTATAATAAAAGTTATTCTTCTTAGCTTTGTTAAGTAAATTCCGCGTACTTAATAAAGATTGCTCAGTGTTTCTTTGTTAATAACTTAGGATTTATCCGAGGTTATTAAACCTTAACAAGCTAGTTTAAGTTAGTTTGATTAAAGTATATCGATCCAACAGATCTTCGATATCATTTCATCAAGGAGCATGTGGAAAAGGGTACCGTTGAATTATATTTTGTGGGTACTGAATACCAACTGGCAGATCTTCTCACCAAAGCCTTAGCTCCTGCTAGGTTTACTGAGTTGGTCCACCGGATTGGTATGCGGTGTTTGACTCCAGAGGAACTGGATGAACTTTTAAAACAATCTTAAACCCAGTCAAACACCAAAACCTCTTTTGTAAATAAATTTCTCAAAAACAAAATACAAAAATATAAAATCTGATAAATTCAAAAATATTCTTCTATTTAATTTCTCTCAAAACATGGCAAGTACAAAACTTCAGTCAATACTTTGTTCTATCAAACTTTTCACATTTTCCCGAACAAGTGTTGAGGGGGAGAAAGTAAATATTTTTCTATTTCATAAAACCTTGTACTTGCATGTTACCTTATTCCGGTTGTATATTTGATAATGGTGGTCACATTTCTGGTTCATTGACACTCCCCGGACTCAAATTTGTAAAAATTTCATTATTTCTTAAGTCGAGGGGGAGCGTCGTCAAGTTTCTTTCCAAATATCATACTTTTCGTAACCAAAATGGAATTTATGTGCTAAAGATGAAAATGGTTGAGGTGGAGGGACTATTGTTGTCAAAAGTTTAAACTCCTTTTTTACAAAACTCCTCCACCTAACTTTATTCATTTATTATCAAAATATTTAATACTCTCATCTACCCTAATCCACGCACCAAAATCAATCTTCATATCCGTGTATAAATCTTCAAATTTGTAAGTAATATAAGGATCATTGTGTTATTTTAAACATTGGTTTTGAATTTTAAACAAATCCAACGGCTGGATTTTGTGTTTGGGATGATTTTGTGTTCTACGCATATGCGTATGAACACAAAATCATCATTAAGTGTTTATGATGGTAAATGTGGTGTCAAAATGCTTAAAATCATATGTTATAACATTTCCAACATAAAAATCCACCCAGAAAACGTTTCAATCGTGTTTCAAGAATTAGGGTTTATGCGTGGATTTAGGGGTTTTCATATGAGAGTGTTTCTGGTTAATTAGTTGTTCATATGATGTTTAATACATGTTTAATTGTCCAAAACCACACTTGAATTATTCCCAAAAACAAGTAATTTTGAGTAATTGAGAATTAGGGTTTATACTCGTATGAATTGGGTAATATTGATTCATAAGGTTATTGATGTTAAAACTTGTTTAAAACAACTCATTTGACTTCTAAGGTATCCCTGAAAACGTTTGGTGCAAATCCTATGGCTAAAATTCTTATTCGTAAAATTGAAAACCTAGGGTTTAAATTTTACGCATAAGCAATATTTACGCGTAACAGTTTAGGACTATGAGTTCAAGTGAAAATTGAAAGGGATTGAATAAATATGTTAATGATGATGTTATGACAAATTTATTTCAGGTTTTACGCTTGCAAAATTCAGAATCAAGGTTAACTGAATTCCTACGCATAAGGATTATCTTACGCGTAGAAGGTTATTCGTAAGAGTAATCTTAAGCGTAACCTTTACGCGTAAGGTTCTACATGGGACTACGCGTATCCTATGAAGGATATGCGTAAACTTGAGTCTTACGCATAAGGTTCACTCTTACGAGTAAACCTTACGCGTAAGCTCCAACATACGCTTACGCGTAAGCCTCATGCTAAGGGCTCTTTTCCTACGTGTAACATTTCTTACGCGTAAGCTAAGTTCCTACGCATAAGCTTATGCCTACGCGTATGGTCTACTGTTTACGCATAAGCTTGCAATTCCTACGCTTAAGCCAAATTTTTAACCATAATTATGAATTGTTACGCGTACAAACTTGTAAATAAATAAATCATAACGTCACGAAACCAAAATGTCACTAATAAGCTTAAATGGTTAATATGTTGTGAAAATAAGTGAAAATTTGGACTTTAAAACTCAAAATTAATAAATTTGTTAATACAAATAAGCCGTAAAAACGTTTATTTATATTTTACGATCTTCTAATGTTTTGTCGATAACAAACGTAAAATCATTTTAACGAAACAAATAAAATACGTAAATAGTTTGAGTCAATAGTTTCCTAACACACTTACGTTTTCACATAAAACACTAAAACAAATATAAGTGATTTTATGATTTAGATATATATGTACAACAACTAGTGTTTACATATTGGGTTAGCATATACTTAAACTAAGTATACTAAAATGGGTAAAAACAAGTATATACTAAAATGGGTAAAAACAAGTATATACTAAATGGGTAAAAACTAGCAAATGGTATTGACCCATAACCCATGGTTTTATATATACCACTTAACCAAGTTCATTGTATCTAGAAAGAAAACCATGGATCAACCCATAACCCATGACCCATGACCCATAACCAAAAATACCCACGGGCAAAGAGGAGCGTTCCACGGATCCCTGGCTTTGTGCTAGCCGGATCCCTTGTGGGAGGGATCCGCGGGATCCGGGGAACAGTAGAGAATTTTCTCTATAAATAGAGAGTCATTTCTTCCTTTCTATTTACAACTATACACATATACTTCCCCAAGTATTATAACCCTCTAACCTCAGATCCAAGAGATCTATGTAGTTTATCTTTTGTTTTTGTGTGATCTTCTAGGTTCCTCTTAAAGGCGAGATCACCACTTCTTGAAGACGAGCAAGCTCAAGTCCATGAGTTGCCATGCTTCGTCATCATCAAGACAACTAAGGTTCTCTTGTTGATAGTTCTTTCTTTCTCCATAGATGTTGGGTTGAAGGCATTAGTGAAGGATGCCGAAAGTGTCAAGATGAAAGCATTAGTGAAAGGTGCTTATCGTCCGTGTCAAAGCATTAGTGAAGAATGCTAAAGGTGTCAAGACGAAGGCATTAGTGAAGGGTGCCAAGCGTTGTGTCAACGGCATTAGTGAAGGATGCCGAAGAAACAAATCAAGTAGCATTTGGGAAGAATGCTTAGGTCGTATAATCGATGAGGTGCATCGTTATACATATAAGTATTTGTTTTATTTCCAAGGATGGTGATATCCTTGATGGTGTTGTAACAAGGAGTGGATCTCCTTGATATTAGGTGTTGTGTTGTGAAGGGTAGTAGTTCCTCCATAGTAATGGAACTAGGTGCTTAGCCTAGTACCTAATAAAGGGTAGGCGATGTTGTGATAGGATTAGTTCTCCTTGGTGTGAAAGAACTCGGTGGTTAGCCTAGCACCATATAAAGGGTAGGCGACGTTGTGTTAGGATTGGTTCGCCTTGGTGTGAAGGAACTCGGTGGTTAGCTTTGTACCAGAAAAAGGTTAAGCGACGTTGTGAAGGCTTCTCCGCCATAAGGAGTTGGTGTAGTGTTTACGAACTCTCGAGTAGGTGACTCGGGGAGTGGAGTAGGAAAAGGAAGGTGTCCTTGTAGCCACCACTATAAATACTTGCGTCATGGTGATGTGATTCTTACTCTTTATCTTTCATTACACGTTTATATATCTATCTATCAACGTCCAACATAAACAACCAAATAGATTGACATAAGTCAATCTAAATATTTAAAAGGAAGTTTTAAATTGGTAAAACCATTCAACCCCCCCTTCTAGTTTTCCACAATTGGCATCAGAGCTTCGTTACCAAGTTTCTTACAGTATGTTGTACTTTAAAAACTTGATACGATCCATGTATGTTTGAAAACTACAAAGAAGGATTATTTATTTATTTTTTTTTTCATATTTTAAAAAATCATTATATTGTTTATTGTTGGACAATGATAGAATGCTCTAACATTTTTTTTGTTAAGCATTATCCATACTTGGATTTGGAGTTATCAAGAAGATCATAAAAAATCTATCTACATATTTCTTTTCGCAAAAAGAATGTTTAGTATTCTCACAACATAAATCTGGAGATTCCAAGAAGATCACAAAACATCTAAATACTTCTTTTCTTAAAAAGAATATTTAGCAAAGGTATGATCGTTAATTACTTACTTTTATTTTTATTATTAAAATCTTATTTGCATGATTTATTAGTAATTGTTCAAGTAGTTATCCATATTATAGTCATCATCAAAATAGTATTCTTCGATAACCAAGACACCGCTCACTACATACCCATGTACCATAGGAAAAATGGATTAAGTCCGGACGATAGGAAAGCCTTTAAGTTGCTTGAAAGGAGATTCTTTCATGAAGGTAGAGTTGTTGATCCATCATTTCTTGCAAATACCGACATAAGGGAATTATTTGGAACTATTGGGTTTGATTGTTTATTGGATATAAACGAGCAAATTTGCCCGGTCTTTGTGCTTGAGTTCTACAAGACTATGGGTATAATTAGAAATGATGATGGGTCCATCTCAATTGAATTCACCATAAATGGACATGAGTACACTCTTTCACTTGAGGAGTTTGGAAGAATAATAGAGGTTCCATATGATGGTGTTTGCATGTATTCTAACGAATGGTCGTTGCAGGAGCTACACTCTATTGTTGATCATCACGACATTTATCACGCAACAATCCCAGAAGCAACCACGGTAAGGGATACCGTGTTTTTGCCAAGAGCATCCCCATCAAGGGTTACTAGGAAGTCGAAAGTGATCTATAGGGATCCTTTCCAAATGGAGCTCTCGGAGATGTACCCGTTGTTTAGAAAATGGGAAGATGTGATAAGGGAGAATGTGGTGTGTCTAGTAGGAAACAAGGATCACCCCAACGCATGTCTAAGCTTCATGATCTATTGTCTAGTGACCGAGACTCGCTTCAACATTGCCTACTACATGGTCAAGAGAATGGCAAGTGTAAGAAGCATGGACAAGATGGTACTCCCGTATGCAATGCTCCTAACTCATCTTGCTAAATTCATCTTTGCATTAGATCCTTCTCCACAAACCTATGACCATAGCTTTTGCAACAAGGTTATGGTACCATTGACCGAGGGAAGAACCATGAGGTTTATGGTAGATGGCAAGAGGCCTCATCCACCCACGGATTCCTCGGAAGAAAGGGAGAGACCAAGAGAAGGTGAAGGAAGTAGAAACCCACTCGGAAATACCGAACTCGACCCCTTGGAGTATATCAACCAATTGCCGGATGTTCCTGGTGCATCACCCGAATGGCAACAAACCAAGGGAATCTTCAAGTGCTTTGCCAATTTCTTGAAGAAAAAGAGGTAGAGTGGAGGACGGGTGATGACAAGATGGGAAGGAGAAGAGAGGTAAGATCTTAGTACCCAAGTGTATGATGAACAATTTCAAACAATGGTTTGTAACACTTTAAACTATGCTCGTAGTATGTAGGTATCGCCATATCTTGGCACTAAACAACTCTAACTTAGGTATTTGAAAAATGAGATTTTACGACCCCTAGAGTGGTCGTCGTCACTCATTCTAGGAATTTTAGCTCTTCCTACTTTGCTATACATTATAGTAGTTGTGTTCTTGCATTTAGTCCCCATAGAAACAACTAGGAGAAGCATTTACTAAGAAGTGCAAAATTGCACATTTTCTGAAAGCCTTCTGATCTGCAGTAGGCGGATCCCAGCATTTGAACTAGCCGGATCCCTCCCAGAAGGGAACCGTGGGATCTGTGGCTTCTGATAAGCAATACAGATCTGCCTACATCAAAATAGTCTACTAGATCACCTCACACGAGTCAAACATAAGATACTAGAGCCAACTAAGTCTTCCTCAAATAGTTGAAAACCTCACTCTCATCCATGGCTTATCTAGGATATATTTTCGAAATACTTTTGATTTATTAACTAGTCAAAACTCACCATAATTCCGCTCCAACACTCACACATTATCTATCACGTCTGATAGCACTTAGTTTGGTCTATCCTTCAATTTTAGCAAATTGATCTCAATCATCTTTGACTTAAAATTAGGCTAAAAAATTAGTTTTTCATTTCTTTTTATTTCTAAAGATTTTAGTAAATTCCTCTTAGGACATCATCCGACTTCTAGGACTTGTTATCACAATTTCTCCATATCAAATTAAATGGTATCCTTGTTAAACTTATAGTTAGACTACCCAAAGTCAACCTTCTTGCCCAAAACCATCATTAAGCACCATCATTTATTATGGTTGAGGATTTGAGATATCCAACAGCTAAAGACTTCAAAATTAAGTCAAAACCTCGAAATCCATTGATAATAAACCTTACAAAAGCATAATCATTTCACCTAAAACCTTTCTGATAGCCGGATCCCTGGTCTTTAACCAGGCGGATCCCTGATGAGAGGGATCCGCGAGATCCGTAGCTGCAGAAAGCCTCAATCAGCTTCCATATTCAAATTCAAATCACCTTTTGGTTCTCTAACCACTTTTAGCATTCATTTATTATCCTCCTAGAGCTGATCAAACCTTAAGAGTATGCTTAGTCCTCTAAGTGGCCAAGAATTTAATTTCCTAATTCAAATTATCCTTTATAAACCAAACAACCTTAGGTTTAAGGCACCATCCTCACTCACCTTTCAAAAATCAGCAATTAGAAGCTCACAATTAGCATCATCATCACCATGACTAAGGCTCTTAGCAACAACTCCTCAACCTTAGGATCATCCAAAAGAAAGGGTCAAATGATCCATGAAATCTCTTCCACCGAAACATCCCCCATTAGAGATAATGATACTAGAACCCCATCTCATCAAACTCATCCAACAAAGGCTAAGAGAACCGCAAGGATTAGCATCAAACCGTTCAGACTAGACAAAGGATCATCTAGTTCAAAACCAAACTTGACTAGTTCTAGCAAGCCATCACAACCCTCATTCATTAAGCATGGACTACACTCCTTGAATGAGCCTCTCCCTCACCTAAACATCTACTCATTGGATCATTCACCACCAAGAACCTCCCATTCACCAACCTTTTCATTGAATAGGGAACCACCAACAACACCAACTAGCCCATCATGGGAGACAAGGAACAACCTTGATCATATGGAAGAAGTTCCATTACCACCCTCATTTTTAGAACCTCTTCCTACTTCTCAAAATGAAGACCCACAATCACACATAGAGCCTCCTCAAAATATCCATTTCCCTCCGGGTCCAAACCAAGACAATAATTGTCCAAATTGTCTAAAAACTCAAGGACTTGTTCAAGAAGCACGAAATGAGATACATTTCATGTTTAATCATCTTCTTGCAAAGTTGGATCAAATCAACAAGTCCACTCATCCCTAGACTCAAGCACATTGTAGCGTTTTAAGTCTAGTAACTAGTTAGTATTTTGTGGTACTTGTATGTCCTAGTTCATTCTCTTAGTTTTAGAGATTTATTTGGTTATCTCTTGTTTTATTGAATGAACATTTATATGCTATGACTATTTTGTGCGTTGTGCTTTTTATTGCACACATATATTATCTCCTCATTCAGCATTGTTTGACACATCTTCACTGCTGAAGAAACTGTCACCAGATATCCGGATCCCTCAAAAATGCCTAGCCGGATCCCTCCAAGAAGGGAACCGTGGGATCCGTGGTACAGAAGCACAAATTTCTACTAACTTGAGTTTATTTGCATGAAATTATGCACTATACTCTTGTTCTCTAACCTTTACTTTGTAGATTTTCAAAATACATATGAAGATTTGACACCATAAAGCTAGGGGAGCTTTGTGTCAAACGATATTGCAAAAACATTTGCAACTTAATCCGATTTTGGATTATACTTCATGACACCCCATTGCAACTTTGCAATATTCAAGGGGAGCACGTTTTCGTCACTTTGACGAACCATTTGCAAACATATTTGCAAACACAATTAGTCTATTTTACGTCATGTCCTTGACGCCCTCTCAAAGGGATGGACTCGTCAAGGGGGGGTTAAGACGAGTACCATTTTCGTCACTTGCTCTCTTTACATTTTTACATACTTTTTCTTATAAAAATTGTGTTAGTTTCTTTTAACACTTTTTGTTTCGACAAAAAGGGGGAGAAGAAAGTAAAAACTACTAATTCAAATTTTAGTTTTTCTTAAAATAATTTTATGTTTTGTCATCAACAAAAAGGGGGAGATTGTTAATACAAATAAGCCGTAAAAATGTTTATTTATATTTTACGGTCATCTAATGTTTTGTCAATAACAAACGTAAAATCACTTTAACGAAACAAATAAAATATGTAAATAGTTTCCTAACACACTTACGTTTTCACATAAAACACTAAAACAAATATAAGTGATTTTATGATTTAGATATATATGTACAACAACTAGTGTTTACATATTGGGTTAGCATATACTTAAACTAAGTATACTAAAATGGGTAAAAACAACTATATACTAAAATGGGTAAAAACAAGTATATACTAAATGGGTAAAAACTAGCAAATGGTATTGACCCATAACCCATGGTTTTATATATACCACTTAACCAAGTTCATTGTATCTAGAAAGAAAACCATGGATCAACCCATAACCCATGACCCATGACCCATAACCAAAAATGCCCATGGGCAAAGAGGAGCATTCCACGGATCTCTGGCTTTGTGCTAGCCGGATCCCTTGTGGGAGGGATCCGCGGGATCCGGGGAACAGTAGAGAATTTTCTCTATAAATAGAGAGCCATTTCTTCCTTTCTATTTACAACTTTACACACATACTTCCCCAAGTATTATAACCCTCTAACCTCAGATCCAAGAGATCTATGTAGTTTGTCTTTTGTTTTTGTGTGATCTTCTAGGTTCCTCTTAAAGGCGAGATCACCACTTCTTGAAGACGAGCAAGCTCAAGTCCATGAGTTGCCATGCTTCATCATCATCAAGACAACTAAGGTTCTCTTGTTGATAGTTCTTTCTTTCTCCATAGATGTTGGGTTGAAGGCATTAGTGAAGGATGCCGAAAGTGTCAAGATGAAAGCATTAGTGAAAGGTGCTTATCGTTCGTTTCAAAGCATTAGTGAAGAATGCTAAAGGTGTCAAGACGAAGGCATTAGTGAAGGGTGCCAAGCGTTGTGTCAACGGCATTAGTGAAGGATGCTGAAGAAACAAATCAAGTAGCATTTGGGAAGAATGCCTAGGTCGTATAATCGATGAGGTGCATTGTTATACATATAAGTATTTGTTTTATTTCCAAGGATGGTGATATCCTTGATGGTGTTGTAACAAGGAGTGGATCTCCTTGATATTAGGTGTTGTGTTGTGAAGGGTAGTAGTTCCTCCATAGTAATGGAACTAGGTGCTTAGCCTAGTACCTAATAAAGGGTAGGCGACGTTGTGATAGGATTAGTTCTCCTTGGTGTGAAAGAACTCGGTGGTTAGCCTAGCACCGTATAAAGGGTAGGCGACGTTGTGTTAGGTGTCGTTTGCCTTGGTGTGAAGGAACTCGGTATTTAGCTTTGTACCAGAAAAAGGTTAAGCGACGTTGTGAAGGCTTCTCCGCCATAAGGAGCTGGTGTAGTGTTTACGAACTCTCGAGTAGGTGACTCGGGGAGTGGAGTAGGGTAAGGAAGGTGTCCTTGTTGCCAAACCACTATAAATACTTGTGTCGTGGTGATGTGCTTCTTACTCTTTATCTTTCATTACACGTTTATATATCTATCTATCAACGTCCAACATAAACAACCAAATAGATTGACATAAGTCAATCTAAATATTTAAAAGGAAGTTTTAAATTGGTAAAACTATTCAACCCCCCCTTCAAGTTTTCCACAAAATTCACGAAACTTATCACGACTACTTTGGACTATTGGACAAACAAGTGACGTTGGACTCGTAACATTCATCAACATAACATATTCAATAATTGGATAATAAAATCAACTTTTGACTAACGTAATGTCTTTCGATATGTTGGTTCTTTTGGCTCAATATCTTTCAGATCACAATATGGACGTCCAAATGGGAAACGTTGATGCACCAAATGTTCTCACGATGGAAGACATCTTCCCCAACGGTTACACAATGAATATTGGGAAGAACAATCTCAGAGTCGACTTTGATAACTTCACATGTTCTGAGTCTTCTTGTCAAATTGCTGTGGATATTCTGAAGACTCATCCTTACAAGAATATGCTCACTAATTCTGCAACTGTGCCGGAAATTTATGTTCACCAATTCTGGCACACCATGCAGAAATTCAAAGGTCAAGATGCTGTGACGGTGACACTCAACGACAAACAAGTCACCATCACTCCAGCAGACTTAAGGGCTATTCTCCTTCTTCCTACCATCCTGCCTGCTGATTACACTGCCTCTCCTTCAGAAGAGGTCACTCTCCAGTTCATGGTTGACATTGGCTATGATGAAGCTGTTGGGATTATCATAAAACACTCTTCAGTAGATCTCAAGAATATTCCTCAACCATGGAGAACCCTCTACATCATGATTGCCAAATCCGTTTCTGGACGTGATAGTGGTTATGAGCAACCCAAGCTCATGGAACTACAAGTATTTTGGGGTATGGTCAACATGAAGCACATCGAATTTGCAGCTGTGATCTGGGACGACATGATGTCTTACCTTAAAAACCCTGGCACCAAGATCCCTTATATCAGATACACAAAACTGTTGATCCAGAGGATTCTGGGGAATAATCATGATATTCCTTTGAGACTTGATGACCCCAAACATCACTCCGTGTTGTTTGAACCTACACTCAATGTCGTAAGATTCAAAGAATCAACAATGAAGAAACAAGGTGTTGTTTTGCCGGATTGCCTTCTTACTGCTGAGATCAAGGAACTTCAATCGTACAAACGTTATCTGGAAGCAGTGGCATCAGGCAAAGTGGGGTTCATAGATGAAAAGTCTTCTGGTGTATCTGTCAAGAAGATAAGGAGATCTGGCAGTGCTGGAAGTGTTGCAAGCACTGAGAGTACACGTAAGTATCCAAAGAGGACTCATACCCTCAAAAGGAAAGTTCCATCAAAGGGTGCTATCCCTAATCCTAAACCTGAACCAAAATTGATGGACGAGGACTCCGAGGACACTGATATGGATGAAGAGGTTATCTACTCTGAAACTCCAACAGATGATAATTTAACAGTAGCAAAACCTCTCAGTCCTACATCTGATAAAGGGAAAACTCCAGTTGCTGAGCAAGAGGAAGAAGAGAGCTCAGATGAAGAGCCACAGGATGAAGAAAGAGAACACCGCAAGAAGCTAAAGAATCTTAGATTACAACATGTTGCTAAAGAGTTCAATCTTCAACAGACTCGTGGCCCTGGAGGGTCAAGTGGTGGTGCACTAACCACACCAGTTTCCGATGCGGTTAATCAACCCGATAAGGAAACTGGTACCACCACCCACGAATCACAACAAAAGCAACAAGAGGATAATATCATTTTTTACTTTGAGGAACCAGAAAAGAAGAAGGAGAAGATAGAGAAAATTACTAATGAAGATGTTGAGGTTGTTGCTAAAGAAAAAGCAGAAGAAGAAGCTCTAGCTCAAGCAGATGAAGAAGCTAGGGTTAAGGCGGAAGAAACGGCTAAAGCTGAGAAGGAAGCCGATGATTATCTTCTAGATAGTCCCGCACGTAGCAAGGAACAAACTTCTGGGCCACAAAAGAACCCTGAGCCTCCTCATGACTCATCATCATCAGACTCATCCTCTCACTCATCACCACCACCATCCAAAGACACCACCAAATCTGCATCCAAATCGGTAAAGAAACCGACCAATACTTGGGCATCACGTGCAAAGACGAAGATTGTCAAAGCTGTCAGGCAAGCAAGGAAGCGAAACGTTTTTAACAGGAAACTGAATCAGCTTACGGACAGAGTCAATCAAATTCAAGACGTGGTGAACGAGTTTTCAGATGAAAGAGAACATATACAACAGTTTCTGAATAGAGATATCCAAGGGGAAATGGTAACGACGATCCGAGAATATACTCACAAGTTTCTTCTCGATACCGTCCCTGGAGTGACAAGAGAGATGTTCACCAGACAACGTTATCCACATCTCATGCAATTGGTCAAGCAAACAATGCAATCTACTCCTGTAGCTATACAAATCAAACCAAGTGAGCCTACGGTTGTCTCCGATGCAGAATTGATTTCCAAGCTGGTCGTACAAATGTCTAAACGATCTGCAACGTTTACTTCTGACGAAGCTAAATTTTTCGAGGCATTGCTGGAATTTCAACTCAAAACTTTATGCAAAGCGGCAGCTGAAACGGCTAAGCGTCCAAGAGACGATGATGATGCGGATAAGGACTCTGAGGTGAAACGAAAGAAGAAAAATGATGATTCATCCTCTATGCCTCCACCACCCCCAAGGACCTCCACCCAAAGAAGATCTCCACAACATTCTCCTGCTAAAGACAAACCTCAGGACTCTGAGTCACCACCACATACAGAGAAAACCGGTGATCACTTTGAATATACTGGTGGTGACGATGAAGATATTCCTGAGCCCCAACAACAACCTACTTATTCTTCTACATCAACAAAGAAACCAACATCATCACCAAAGCTTAAGAAGAAGAAAAAGATAGAAGTTGTGTCATGGCTAGATGATGATGACACTGAAGAGTATGACGGGTTCTCAAAACTTGTTGATGCAACCCCCCACTTACCGGAAGGCCAAGAACCGGAAGATGGTCGAACATTGGAGCATGCCAAGTTAATTCAGGGAAAGTTTAGGATGAAGAAGATGACGAAAGCAGAATTGAGACGCATCAAGAACGAAGCTTTTCAACTACTAAAAGACAGCTCCGACAGTGCAATTGAAGTCGAATATCATCTCGACAACATAGCACGAGCCATGTCTAACAACATTGATTGGCTCAATCCTGAATCAAACATTGACTTCACCAGACCAGACAAAGCTCCATACTACACAGACTGGAGCAAACCACTACCTACCATTGGCCGACCAGATCAACCCAAGATTCCCTACCGCTATTTCTTCAACAATGACTTGGAATTTATTCTACACGGTAGCGATGTTACCAAGAAATACGCTACATCACTCACCTTCCCTTTCCCGGCAGCAATATACTCTAACAGCATAGCCATCGAGGAAGAAGCCACAAAAATGTTTGCTGACAAATTTGAAAAGTATGACCTCGATGCATTGTATAGGATTCATCATTGGCCAGAACGACGAAGAATCTACTACAGGAGCTGTCAAGTGCTAAAATCGAAAAAGGAAGTGTTCAGTGAACAACGGATCGTTGCGATAATGAATGTTACTCTATCGTCTAAATGGGACTACTCATTCCTGAAAGCAATTAAAGTCAAACATCAAGACGAAGAGGAATATGGTTTTTCTGAAGCGGATTTCCCAAGATTGTCGCTAAATGACATTGAAGACATGTATCTGGCCAAGGTACAAGGAAGAATGCGACACTTCTCAACGAACATCCATCTTCAGTACATCAAGTCCTTGCTAATATTCATCAAAAGCATCGTGATCCAAGAACGTGTAAAAGATATTCAACTTGCCGTGGAATCGTACCGGAAACATGTTAATCTCACAAAACCACAGCTAGACCTTCCCGACATAAACAATCTTGCTCAGTACACCATCATTAAGAAACCATTTGGGGTAGTTTACCGTAGTAAACTTCACCGAAATTGCTTCATGGCGTGCAAGGAGCTTCACAAGTTTTGTGATCATACACTGAAGAAGGTTCATGATGGTTTGGAATATCGGTTAAAAGGGATTCATGAAGGCATAGGGTCAAAGAAAAGGTGGAATTCTAGGGACA
The DNA here is from genome assembly GCA_019973895.1 of Chrysanthemum seticuspe. Lineage (NCBI taxonomy): Eukaryota > Viridiplantae > Streptophyta > Magnoliopsida > Asterales > Asteraceae > Chrysanthemum > Chrysanthemum seticuspe. The sequence continues at coordinate 217,310,613 of BPTQ01000004.1, forward strand.
GGAGGGATGTGAAGAAGATCATCACCAGGATTAATGAAAGGTTGTTTCGAAGGGATCAGATAAGGACATTGGAAAGTTTCGTGGGAGGACGTCAAAGTATATCTCTAACAGGCTACCAACGTCCAGAAAGAACTCCTGGTGTTATTGACGGACTTTCTGGTACTCCTTGATTTGTTTCTTTCATTATATATTCTTGGATGTGTGATCTATAATTGATGATGGCTTGTGCACACATTACAGTGTACAACCCGTACTTGTAATGATAGGACCCTGTGTACGCATCAATGCCACAATCCTATAAAAGGAGCGAAAGCTTCTTACTTTTGAGTAAAACTTATCAAAACTTTAATTTTTCAAAGTGTTGCTCAAAAGAACAAGTACTTCCCCTTATGTTTTCAAAACCTCAAAAGTTTATATTACTTGTTGAGGGGGAGTATTTGCTTAAACTTTGTTCACAAAGTGTTCTTCGTGGTAATCTTCCCACAAAACTCGAAATGGTCATATTCGATTTCAAAAATTTCGTCAAAAATAACATTTATATGCCATTTTTGAGGAGGAGAAAAAAATTATGCGATAAGAAATATGTTGTGAATTGCTATTGAATCGTCATGATAAAGACTTAACCAATGAATTGACGAGCTCTTAAATGTTAGTAACTCGAAAAGACTTGTCCGGGACGGGTAATAATTTCAAGCTAGTTCGCTAGTAATGTAAACGTGTCTCGCAAAGGACTTGTCCCAGTAGAATGTACCATTCGAGAAACTCTTTGTAGACATGAACCTTGATGGGTCAAACCTCCTCACCAAGGAGTGTTTACAACTTCAAGCTGACCTAGTCAGTCATGTAACCGTGTCTAGCAGGGTATTGTCTATCTTGAGTTGATCAATTCAAAAGTGTGCGCTCTTCTCTCACCGTGCAGATTTCTGTCAAATACTTAAGCACGTGTGGAGGGGGAGTATTTTTGAAAAATGTTAAACTCTTTTAGTGGTACAAAATGTTTTAATCATAACCACTTTGAGAGATTTTTCATGAAAATGGTTTTATGGCATCATAGGTTAGTCATGGAGTTATAAGGTGACTAAGGTTAGGAATAACCGTCCTATGATCCGCCAGAGCCAGAGGGATCTACCCAAGGACACCACCAATACTTAGAATTTAGAAGTCCTTAGGTACGATTATAAAAAGGAGAAAATGAGAATCGGAGAAAGAAGGAGTTGAAGAATTAAAAAGAAAAGTAAAGAATAGGGTGAAAAGAAATAGCCCTCCAGATTATTCAACTTAGGGCAAACACCGGGTTCAATTCATATGCTACTGGTTGTCACTTGATGACACCGGTATTGAAGATCAAAGGTCGTCATGGACCCAGTGACGCATGCACTAAACCTTCTTAGCCACTCAAGTTTCTCTCAACAGACGCTTGTTTCATTCTCACAGGGAACCCTACGTAAACTATCGGCTTTCTTTTAGAGATTGCGGGTATTGAAGAAGGAGACCCTCTCCCTAGTCTCCGCTCAGGAAAACCAAAGCGCACTATTGAGTCTAGAGCCACGAGATTCATCAAAAGATCTCTTAGGTACACTTGACATTTCATCACTTGTCGTTCAACATTAAAGACACAAGTGATACATTATCGAGTCCTTCACAGATCTTAGCAATCTGTCGAGAACCTTTATGAGAGGTTCACACATGTGATCCTCAGTGATTGAATGGAAACTCCTGCCAGGGTCAACATTAAACAGCTCTGACAGCAGGTCACTTCGGTAACTCTTTGTGGATTACGCTTAGTGTGTCTCAAACGGTCTACAGTCGTGGGGTGATGCTTCGGTGTACCTTAGCGACTCACCTGAACTGTAGGTGTACTCTGGTACATCGCGTTATCTCACTTGTGGGAATCCAGTTCAGGAACAGCCTTTGTGAGAATTAGAGACGTGTTTTCACACTATGCTGTTAACACACTCGAAGTTCAAACTTGTAAGCGCTGGATTATTTCTAACCCATGTTTTATGTTTTCTTCTTATGGATGCTCGCGGGAAGAAAAGATCGTGCATATTCTCCACATGCTCATACCAACAACAACACTAATTGAAGTTCTCTCAAAAGGCAACACAAAGTCAGAATGATTCTTCGTCAAAGTCAAAGAATCTAAAAACTTTAAAGACTAAGAGAACTACATCAGTACTGAAATTCAACATTAAAGAGCGTGGGAGCATGTTGGAGAAAGACATGGAGACACTGAAGCAACGAAGCGGACCTGATGCAGATAACCACAACATACTATCACTACCACCACAAAGAACAAAGATCAAATAACAAAGAAAATGAAGACGTCAAAGCTGAAAAACTTCTAAATAAACAAGATCCCTACACTGGGGAGATTGTTGGAATCAAGACACTTCTTCTCACAAGAAAGAAGAATGTCAGAAGACGTCAAAGCAACTATTACATCAGCACCTGCAACGCTTTCACTCTAATCATTAATTACCAACACTTAGGGGGAGAATGTTGGAATCACTCCTAGATTATATTTCAAGTGTTTGTAATCAATATGTAATAGTGTGCTTAATTAGGCTTTTAAGTTAGTACTAATGCCAAGACTTATGTAGAAAGCCCATGAGCCTTGGCCCAAGCCCAAAAAGGAAAGGAATGGAACTAGTGTGTTGCTCTAGTTCCTTCCCTATAAATAATCTTGTAAACTCCAATTTGGGAGTTGGTTGTTCACTTTTCTATTTCACTCAATGCATAAACCTTTCATTATTATTCATATGTGTGTTTGGTTAAGTGTTCATCTGATCTTCTCTTCTTATTTCTTATATTGATGCTTGTGTTACAAACATGGTGACCTAACAACCCTTTTGATTTAATTTTTAAATTTAGTTGTATTTAAATTTATTAATAAAAGAAAAACCACAATTAATTTATTAAGTGTTACTTGTCAAATTTTTATTGGTTTCTATTGTTTCTATTTTAAGGGTGGTCATCACATGAACGCAAATATATATATATATATATATATATATATATATATATATATATATATATATATATATATATATATATATATATATATATATATATATATTCTTCGTTCATGATATCCACTTAGACCAATAACGTTTTATAATATGTGTACTTACTTTCCATACATCATCATTCAGATATCATCACTTCGAAGCCTCGTTCATCCTCGATATAGTTTCTATTATATACTTATACACTACCATACGCCAATACACACAAACTTTGGTAAATCTGTTTTCAAACTTAAATGCTGCCACGCAAGCAATAACAACACAAACATTGAAAAACTTATAAAAGTTCTGTAAAACTTATCGAGTCTTAAACATGATATAAACTGTGATGCATATTTTCATGCAAACTGTGATGCATGACTGAAATGAATGATTTTTTAATGCATGATGTGTTACCTACCAAATGACTAAGTGTTTTCTAGCAAACTTAACTGTTTAAAGTTACATATGTGAGATTCACACAAAATGTTTTCTAGACTACACAAAAACGTTTTATGGGTTAAACTATGTACACAGAGTAGCCTAAGCCCTAAATCCCAAATTTTTGGCCAAACTCATGAACCGTCAATTCCTGTTGGGAAGCGCGAATGATATAAACAGATCTGTTGGGGGTGAATCCCCCGTTCAGGTTGACCGGATAGGCAACCGGACATATATCATGTCGAGATTCAAGTGTTTAGGGATTTCAACACTTGCAAGGCCTTTATTTTAACATGCTTCTAGAGGCATGCACATTATGGTTAAGCTTCGGTTGCATGAACTTAGTGCTAGCGTAACAGTCACACTATATGACATTGTATTCGCCGTAATGGTCATATACTCACATACAATCCACATATAAAGATTTATTTCAAGGTAAACACGATGACACATTGGTCACAAAACTGAAGGGTTACTTCAGCTCTTTTGAGCTTATAAATGTATTTGAATAAACCTATTAACTCACCAACCTCGTGTTGACACTTTTTAGCATGTATTTTCATGTTTAAAGGTGATAGCTTAACTTTGGAGGCGCAAGGCAAAGGCATGGTATGGTCATATATTTCTCTGATAAACATAAATAAGGACCACTTTATTATGGGCCTGTATTTCCGCACTATACAAATGATGTGAATTTGTTTTACTACAATGAATAAAATTTCTTAATAAAAATCAGTTGGTCTATAATTGTGTTGTGATATCAATTGAATAGCACCCGCGACATGTGTGCTTTCGCTGTACTATTTTTGGGGGTGTTACAGTTACCCTATGTTTATTTATATTGTTTGATCAAATCCATTGCCCAAGGTACTAACTAGCCATGGAGGTACCATGGCCATGTCATTGAGGCACAAATGCATGATGCTATTTGTGGAGGTGTGCTTTGGTCCACAACATTCCCTTTTGTGCTAGCATTTGATTATGACTATAATTCCATACGTAAGTATATTTGACATAAGCAGGTGTATGGTTATGTATGATGTTTATTTTGCAGAGAGCATATGGATGCATCTTGGGTACTCAGTTTGGATATATGTGTGTGTTATACGCTTTTGGGAGTTGATCACTCCATTTGCTATGATTTATTATGCTATAATATGATATGATGTGAAATGTTTGTTTTGATAGTTTTGGTCTATTCATGTATCATGTTTAGGCACTTGGGAAATTTCTTAACAGTTCCGTTATTATTTCTTCATAACCTTTTGATTATTCTTTAATCCATATTCAGTCCTTATTTCATTTAACATCTTGTTCAGCAGGTTTTTGTTGGGTTTGTTTCGTTCATTTATTTTGACTTATTACTTTTCATTATTTATATTTGTTCACTGAGCCTTAGCTTAGCCGGATGTTTCTTTTCTCTGCGGCATGTATTAAGCGGGATGCTGAGATTTGAGTGATGAGAGCAGGAGCTCTTAGTGGAACAACACAATCTTAGCTTTCCTTGTCCTCTAGAATTAGTTTGAGATTTATGTTTGGTTTATTTCTTTCTTTTAAGAATTGGAGTAGTTTTGTATTACTTAGAAGTTTTCGTTTCATGAATTGTATCTTATTTATGTAAGTATTCCGCTTGCGTTTATTATGTTCTGATTGACACAATAATGTGACATTTTGACCCTTGTCGGGTTGGGGTATTACAATATGTGAGGTCCTAGTGTATAATTTCCGTTCTTGTTATAACTATTGTAGAGCTTGTATTTGTTTTAAACTATTTTAAACCAATGTTAAATGACCCATAACTTGTAAATTTATTAGATAAAAGCACATTTGCTTGAGGACAAGCAAATCCCAAGTGTAGGGATATTTGATAAGGATTTAAAACGTACGTTTTTAAGGGATCATTTAAGCCCTAAACTCGTGTATTTGTGATCAAATATTGCCTACATTCGTTCCTTTTCACTTTTTAGGTACTTTGGAAGCAAAAGTTGGAAATCATGTATATTTGTACGAAAAGCTATAAAAATGTGAAGAAAACGACCAAGTCATGAAAATGTCTGGAAAAGAGCTCCAGACGGCGTCAAAACCTATAAGGTGACGCCGTCACTTGCAAACGAAGATATCAAGACAACCCAGATTTTACAAGAGACGACTTAGTGAAAAAGTAAAGAAGTAACAAGTCCGTTACTTGTTAGAAGAGCTTGAAGTTTTTGCCAAATTTATAACGTGACGGTCCAGGATAATTAAAGAGGGACGGAATCAGAGGTTTTTGGACGGCGTCTGAGTTATAAAGCGACCCCGTCACAATGCTGACTTGGAAAAGACGAAACCTTAATGGCGGCGATCTGACGGCGTCACATCTATAAAGTGACGCCATCGCAATTGTAATTCTATATATAGTTTTAGAATTTTCTGCATTAGTGTGCAACATTTAAGAGCAACTTTGGTGTACGACTTTTATTCATTTTTTACAGTATTTTTAGGGTTTTAACACCCTCTATCCTTAAGAGATAAGTTCCTTAATCTCTTCTATCATTATGCTTGATTATGATTACTTGTTTCTCTATCTTTAACATGTCTAGCTAAATCAACATAGTGTTTGCTTAGATGTAATGAAAACTAGTTGTTAACTATTGATTTTTGTCTCTTGTTTAAGTGGTTGTTACACGTTAGGTTAAGAAAACTTACCTATACTACACTACAATGGTTAGGTACACTGCCTAGGAGGATTGTAAAACTTCTTCGGAGGGTTACATCCTCCGCATCACGTATCTTGTTGGAAAATTTTGGTCGATCGATTTGCTGTGATACTTCTTGTCCTCCTTTTATGTCTTTTGAGCATTGGAGTTCTTGGTTTGATTCATGGAATGTTTTCGAAGAGAAATCTCGGTGCTTTGCAGTTATTGTTTCTTCTTCTCTTTGGTGGATATGGAGATTTCGCAATAATGTCATTTTTTGTTCGAACCAATTGAGGAAAACTGACATTTTTGACAATATTCGATCATCTTCTTTTTCTTTGTTATCTCATAGGGGTCATATGCTTTGCAGCTGGTCAGATTGGCTTAAGTTTCTGATGAGTGTGTAAATACTCATCATTTTTGGTCAAATCTGAACTGCAAAACACTTAAAAACGCTCAGAAATGCATCAAAATACTGAAAATATCTCAAAATTGTATTTTATATGTTTCAGATGCAAAATGTTTAAAATCAGATGAAAAATGAGCTAAGTTTGCATAATTGGCAGTTTCAGTCCCCCGACTTTCAAATCTTGTCAAAAATAGTCCCTGAGCACTTATTTTAAAAAGAAAAGTCACCAAAGGTCCTTTTGAAATCATAAGTTGTCATAATTAGTCCTTTGGTGAAAAATTTCAAAAGTTTTGAGAATTTACAAGTTTGGTCCTTCAAGTTTCAAAATTGGCAAAAATAGTCCTTGGAAGTTTAAAAATGTCTATTATGGTCCTTGTACTATTGAAACTTGTCATAATTGGTCCCTTGGCACAATTTTGGAAAATGGCAGATTTGGTCCCTCAAGTTTGGAGAATTGCAAGAAAAGTCCTTGTATTATTAAACAAACCAAACACCTTTGGACCTTGACCCCTGCCATATACCCATTGACCCCCCCTTTGTGAACCCCCTGCCTTAATATTAAATCCCAAGTCAAACCAGTCAAACACCCGCCAACCCTTTCCCTCCCTTTTTCTTTCTTCCTCACCTGCCTGCCTGCAACACTCAACCTCCCCTCACCTCCAGCTATCCCTCACCTCTCCATGTCCCCTCCACCTCCACCAAACAACAAAATGCATTAAATTTTCCCCCCTTTGCACTCAAACCTCCCCCCAGTTGCAATACCAATTTCCCGCCAAAAAAGCCATCAATGGCTATAAACCACTCAAGTGATCCAATGGCTGTGAAAAGAAGTGGGAAATGATCTGAAGACAAGTGGGAGGACTTTTGCATATAAATAGAAGAAAGAGAAAGGAGAGAAGGGAGTAGTTTTTAATTTTTAGTTTTAATGAATGTCGTTTTTAATGTTTAAGATTTAATTAAGTCCTAAAATTGTACTTTTAATCTTCCTTTTATCAAACTTAAGCTATTATATCAGTTGTAACTAATTTTCAGTATTAATTCAAAGTTTGGTTAAGTTTCCTGTTTTTCCATTTTCTATAATAAAATCTGTTTTAACGTTATTAAGCATCAAGCTTCAAATAGCTTTATATCAACTTATATAAGCTTATTCAAGCTGTTGATAGCTTTGAATAAGCTTATCAAACAGATTCAAGCAAACTTGGTACTTGGTCAACAAAAGTCAACTGAAGCAGATTTGGGTTGAAAAGCTGGAAACTGGATCAGATTGGGTTAAGTTGAGCTGGATTTAGAATTAGTTATGGGTTAGGATAGTGATAATTGGTTCTCAGTTGGTATTAATTTGTCTGGACCTCTTGTAAGTGCTTCTAAATTCTCTATAATCAGTTAAAGTAGTATAGATTTAATAAGCTCAGTTTGTATTTGATTAGTTTTGCTCAGTTTATGTGTTATTAAGTTTAGTACATTAGTTCTAATTATCTAATGGTTCTAGTTAATTGAATCCGCATAAGTGTCTTATTTAATGAGATAGCCTGCAATAATTTGATATATGTGGTTTGAACCTGTGATTGCTGTCTTAATCCCATCAATAGGTCCTAATTAAATGTTTGGAATCTGAAATTGTTGGATGAAAGCTTTGATTCTCAGTTTGAAGTGGAAATTGTTCTAAAGTTGTTATGAAAAGTAGTGTTTGGATCAGGACTTGAATCCAAACTTGGGATCACTTAAGCAGTTGAATGTAGTTGTTAAAGTCATTATTATGCATATAGAAGTTGTAGTGGTCATTACTTGGTAGCTGCAAACACCCAAAGTCAAAATCAACTTAAAACTGTCCTAATTTCAAATCTGTTGGATATTTAAAGATCAAAAGCTTGATCTGTGTTCAGATATCATTAGAGTAGCTTGCATCAGTTTCATTTTACTATAAAACATCATAATCAGTTCATGAATTGGTTTCAAATCTCACAAAAGTCAAAATATCATTTCTGAGTTAAAAGTCAAAAGTGAAAAACTCATTTTTCACTCAACTGGATAGATTTTTCATGGCTTCAACTTTGGTTCAATTCAACTGAAATTTTGGGATTTTCAACCTCAGTTGGTTTAGTTTTGATAAATGATTTTTGGAGAATTTTTGAAATTTTCCTTAAGCTCTAAGTAAGCTGTTCAATAAGCCCTCATATGCCCTGTGACAGGGCATAGTCACCAAAGCAGTTTTCTCAGCCACTTGCAGAGCTTGTCAAGAGCTCATTTGAGCTCATCTCAGGCTCAGTTTTGGTCCATAGGTTCCTTGCCAGGTCTAGTTTAGGATCCCACATCTGGTTTTGAGTTTCAGCTTATTTGAGTAGCTTATTTTCAAGCTACAAAGTAGTAGCCTGAACCTGTTTTGAACAAAGCTTATTAGGATTTGGAATTTGATAATTTGCTTACAAGCTAGGATTCTAAGCTCTCATTTAGCTGCTTTAAGTTGATTTCAATGAGTTTTAGCTTATTTCATGCCCTGGTAGCTTCTGGTTCACTGTAGCAGCTTTTTGCTTAATTTATGTGCTTATTACTTAAGCAGTTTACACTGCAGCTTCATAATCCTTCACATAAGCTATGGTTTTTATATTTTTCTTAGAATTAGAACTTTATTTTAGATTTTTCCTGAATTTTTCATAATTTTCCATTACGGTTTACTATTTTTCTTTATTTTAATCAGTTTTTAGGCATTTTTAATTAGCTTTTAATACAATTAATTCAGAAAAGCTTCAAAAAAATAATTTTTCATTTTTCCTAGGTTAATAAAAATATAAAAAGCAAAAAAATAATTTTTCCAGATTTTTCTTAGTTAAATTTGTAATTTTTAGCAATTTAATTAGTTTTAAATAGTTTTTAATTCATAGAAAATAGAAAAATAATCAGAAAAATACAAAATTAGTTTTGAAAATTCTCTTTAGTTATTTTAGATTTTTCTAAGTCATAATTTCACTTTTCTAGCTTTATTTCATATTTTCTTATATTTTAGGGTATTATTAAATAGGTAAAAATAGTTTTTAATTAATAATAATTAAATAAATAGTCATAAAAATAATTTTCTTTTTCTAAAAATTTTCTCTTATCATTAGGTTTGTAAAAATTTCATTTTTATATTTTTAGGATTAATACTGTTTCAATTTCACATTTTCTTTTGTACGTTACGTAGTTTTTAATTTAAATTTATAAAAGAAAAATCAAGAAAACATCATTTTAAGAATAGTGATAGCGTTTATTTAATATAATTTATCTTTTTTAATTTTCTTTCATTTTTCCTTTGTCATCTAGTATCAATCACAAACCTTTTCCCGTTAGTTATCACCCGATCACTATACGTTTGATTATTCAGTCGCACAGCTCGTTGGGACTTAACGACCTGGGGAAACACTAAACTCCTCCAGATCTTCATTGCTTTGGTCTCAAGCTGTCTGGCTTTTATTACGGTTGATCATTCACAAGTGGTTGATTTGTGTGATAAAACCTGACCGTTTGGAGCCAATCAAAATTTTGGCGCCGATGCCGGGGAGCTGTGCTAATAATCTTACGTTTAGCAGATTAGTGATTTGAATATTCACTCCTTGTTCATACCATCTATATATGTTTATATTTTCTTATAAAAATCCAAAAACATCTTAAAAATCAAAAACCCAAAAAGATTTTCTTTCTTATTTTTACAAAATGTGTATCCAAAAACCCAAAAATATTCATCTTTACCCTCTTACCCTTTTTGATTCTTTTTCCCTTTACCCTCTATCCATTTGATTCTAACTTCTTCTATTCTCATGGAATCTCTCGACTACGACGAATTCTGGAACGAAGTTGAAAAACTTCATACTTTATCACAAATGTCAAGAATTCGTGTTGTTCGGGATGATCCATTAATTCTGCGTAGGGAAATGGAACGAGAAACCGGGGTGACAAAGGACCAGGTACTTCCCTCTGATAATGGAGGTGCTAAATACGTCCAACCTACGGTTATCCAAAGATCTAACCCCTCAATTGCTCCTAAGCCGTCTAAAATTGATCCTAAACTTTCACAATTTACGGTTAAAAGCAATCATGCAGAATTTAGACCGGTGACTTGCAAGAATGACTTGCCTAAACTTCACGTTTCTCAAAAACCAGAACCGGAGACCATAACGGAAGTGGTGGAAATTGCTAGCTCTCAGAGCACACCACTTGTCCCACCTCCGGATTTTTCAAAATGTTCTTCGAGACTTGATAGTCATTCGGATCACCATGTTGGTTTTGTTGATTCTTTGAATGAACCGATTCCTTCTCATAACTCTCAAATGGAATCGTTTATTCCTTGTATCGGTTGTGGTGAGCCTCTTTTTGGTTCACCATGTCGCTGGTGTACGTGTGTACAGTGTGGTAATGATATTCGGAACGGGAGTTGTTTGTTTTGTGGTTCGAGGAATTCATTTGATTATGATCCTAATCCGAACTCATTTAACGACCCCTCAAATTTTTCCAACTACCCACCACAGCCCGACTTATCTTCATATAATCAACATAACTGCTGTGAATTTTGTGGAGGTCCTCACCAAGGATTTGAGTGTCAATCCGGAAACACGTTTGTCTATGAACAGTTTTCCGGTGATGCTCAGAACTTTGGTTATGACAAATATCCATATGATTCACCAATCCAGGCTCAACAGTTTTACTGTTGTGAGAATTGTGGAGGTCCTCACGATAATTTTCAATGTCAACCGTGGAATCAAAATTACTATACTTCCGGTTTTGACAATTTCCAACCTCCACAGCACCATACGGTTCAAACTCCACCTGAGCCGTTGCCTAAAGAAATTTCCCAAGATTTTGAAACTGCAATGAAAACACTTGATGATATGATTCGTAACTTTAAGAATCAAGTGAGTGGTGAAAAGACCATGGGAGAATTGCTAGCCGAAGAACGAGAGGCCCGCAAATTGTTAGCCTTGATTATTTTTATTAGAAGTGATGGTCATTCACGATTAGGAACTTTGTAATGTGTGTTAGATATCATGATAGAATAGTCAACGGGCTCGTGGATTGGGCTAAGCTAATTGGGCATTAGTTATGTTAAGCTAGCCTTGTCTAGTTCGTGAAACCCAAGCCCAATCCAAGTCCATCTCAAGGCCCATGGCCAAGACTTAGGGCATCATCCTCTCTTACTATATATACCCCTCAAGTATGTCATTTGAGGGGTGTGCTTGAGTGTGTGTTTTGTGTGTTTTCCTTTGAAGCAATATACAACTTATTGTTTTCATCTTTCTTCTCTCTACCTCTCTAAATACACATACGATTTATACATATCTTCAAGTCACCAAGTTCTTCTCTTAATCTTTCTTCTTTAAGCATAACATCTGTTCGTGTATAACGTGGGTGTTTGTGTGAGACGTGTTCTTGTTGTGATAAGGTATATGTGATAAAGGGATATAACACAAATCTAGGGAAGAATTATTAGTCCTAGAGCAAGCAGCTCTAAGGCGTTCCCAATTTCTTAAGGCAACTATGTATGATGATGACAAGGAGAGTATTCCTTTTAAGAATATTATTTCTTAACTCCCTCAGTCAGTTGATATCCCAGCAGTTGAGATTCCATCTCAAACAACTGCTATCACACCCGAAGCTCCTACTCACTCTCTGAACATGGGGGATGAGCATCTTGACACTGTTCCTGAAAAGGAATCGGACGAATTCATAAAGTCTAGTGTTGAGAACCTTGTCCCAATCCCGAGAGAGTCACAGGGAACTTCTGATCATATGTGTGATTCTTCTTCCCCTCTTGAGTGTTCAAAAGATCATTTTGAGACTTTCTCCAATTGTAGCGAAGATTGTGCATCATATGGAGACATCGAGTATGTTGAGGCATCACTTCCACAATCTGATGCTGATCATCTTCTTGAGGAGTTCACCGATGAACTCACTCACATCAATCCACTTTCATCAGGAAGTGATGATGGTCTCTTTGATTTCGAAGCCGATCTGGGAGAGATTGAAAGTCTCCTTTATAATGATCGTTCGCTCACTTCTCACCCTAACAGTCCAATAGAGAATGTTGATCACCTTGTTCCCGAAACATTCAAAGCTACTTTCACCAATCCTCTATTTGAATTCGAATCTGAATTCACTTGGATTTCTAACAATCCAATCTTTGACGAGGATAGTGATGAGCCCACAATGGAACAAGAGTTCACAATTTCACTTCATGTGAATGATTCTCTTCATGAAGAGTTCTCCGGTGAACTCTCTCATGACATATCTCCTCCGGAATATGATCATTTCTATTTTGATCTTGAGGATGATATTGGCTCGGAGGAAGGTGTATTCTATCATAAGAGTTTGCTTATTGATGATACTACCCTCACCCTTCCTCCCGATATGTCTACATTTGAGAATGAAGAATGGATCTTGATTGTTATCAAAATCTTTCTTCCTTTCCTCAAATATCTTGTGATTTCTCTTCATCTTCACTCCTTCGGGAATGAAGACACTATCTTTGACCCCGGCATTTTCATTTATCATTTGGGAGCCGGGTCTGTCTCTCTATATCTCGTCGGTGTGGAACTTTCTGATGTTCATATGTTTATTAACATTGTGAACGAAAGTCCGATCGAGATTGGTTTTCCACGTTGCTTCCCCAAGAACCAATGAATGTGGGGATCGAGTCAAGCTAGCGACTCGGGAATCAAAAACAGTAGCATACTATATGGGGTTTCACCCGTATTTCTGACTTCTTTCTACTTTCTACCACCCTAGTGTGGGGGAGTTGCCCCCCGCTGTTGTATATAAAGTTCAAAAAAAAAAAAAAAAAAAAAAAAAAAAAAAAAAAAAAAAAATCTTTCAAAATAATGGCCGTAGTATTTCCCTTTTACGTTCTATGTTTCGGCATAACCGCCGGTACTTTGAATATTGAGGGCAATATTCATTTCTTGTGTGGGGGGGAATTCTCACGAATTTTATCATGTAATTATACCACCCAATTCCCCCATTTTTGGCCAAATTTTTTTTTGGAGTAAGTGTTTTGCACTTACTCAGCTTATGGTTATCAGTCCGCCATGTCTAATAAACAAAAGGATTGGCTAATCCAGGAGCAAACGGCTCTTGGTAAAGATATCTCAAATCCGTTGACGGCTTGCAATTTGCCCAAAATTGTATGGTGTTCAGCTCACCATATCTTTAATTAGTGAAGAGTTGGCTAGCCCGCAAGTTTGTGGCTTGTGGTAAAGGCAGTTGGAAAACCATAATTGGTAATCAGCTCACAAAAGATATTTTATCTAAGAGTTGGCTAGTCCAGAAGCAAACGGCTTCTGGTAAAGACAAATCAAAACCGTTGAAAGCTGGTGATTTGCTCAAAATCATTTGGTTATCGTTGTACCAAGGTTCTTACTTGAACTGAAACAATTGGCTACTCCAGAAGTAATGGCTTTTGGTAAAGAGATTCAAATCCATTAAGTTTTTCTCAAAAGATTGCTAGGGACTAGCAATAGTTTAGTGTGGGGGATTGATGAGTGTGTAAATACTCATCATTTTTTGTCAAATCTGAACTGCAAAACACTTAAAAACGCTCAGAAATGCATCAAAATACTGAAAATATCTCAAAATTGTATTTTATATGTTTCAGATGCAAAATGTTTAAAATCAGATGAAAAATGAGCTAAGTTTGCATAATTGGCAGTTTCAGTCCCCCGACTTTCAAATCTTGTCAAAAATAGTCCCTGAGCACTTATTTTAAAAAGAAAAGTCACCAAAGGTCCTTTTGAAATCATAAGTTGTCATAATTAGTCCTTTGGTGAAAAATTTCAAAAGTTTTGAGAATTTACAAGTTTGGTCCTTCAAGTTTCAAAATTGGCAAAAATAGTCCTTGGAAGTTTAAAAATGTCTATTATGGTCCTTGTACTATTGAAACTTGTCATAATTGGTCCCTTGGCACAACTTTGGAAAATGGCAGATTTGGTCCCTCAAGTTTGGAGAATTGCAAGAAAAGTCCTTGTATTATTAAACAAACCAAACACCTTTGGACCTTGACCCCTGCCATATACCCATTGACCCCCCCTTTGTGAACCCCCTGCCTTAATATTAAATCCCAAGTCAAACCAGTCAAACGCCCGCCAACCCTTTCCCTCCCTTTTTCTTTCTTCCTCACCTGCCTGCCTGCAACACTCAACCTCCCCTCACCTCCAGCTATCCCTCACCTCTCCATGTCCCCTCCACCTCCACCAAACAACAAAATGCATTAAATTTTCCCCCCTTTGCACTCAAACCTCCCCCCAGTTGCAATACCAATTTCCCGCCAAAAAAGCCATCAATGGCTATAAACCACTCAAGTGATCCAATGGCTGTGAAAAGAAGTGGGAAATGATCTGAAGACAAGTGGGAGGACTTTTGCATATAAATAGAAGAAAGAGAAAGGAGAGAAGGGAGTAGTTTTTAATTTTTAGTTTTAATGAATGTCGTTTTTAATGTTTAAGATTTAATTAAGTCCTAAAATTGTACTTTTAATCTTCCTTTTATCAAACTTAAGCTATTATATCAGTTGTAACTAATTTTCAGTATTAATTCAAAGTTTGGTTAAGTTTCCTGTTTTTCCATTTTCTATAATAAAATCTGTTTTAACGTTATTAAGCATCAAGCTTCAAATAGCTTTATATCAACTTATATAAGCTTATTCAAGCTGTTGATAGCTTTGAATAAGCTTATCAAACAGATTCAAGCAAACTTGGTACTTGGTCAACAAAAGTCAACTGAAGCAGATTTGGGTTGAAAAGCTGGAAACTGGATCAGATTGGGTTAAGTTGAGCTGGATTTAGAATTAGTTATGGGTTAGGATAGTGATAATTGGTTCTCAGTTGGTATTAATTTGTCTGGACCTCTTGTAAGTGCTTCTAAATTCTCTATAATCAGTTAAAGTAGTATAGATTTAATAAGCTCAGTTTGTATTTGATTAGTTTTGCTCAGTTTATGTGTTATTAAGTTTAGTACATTAGTTCTAATTATCTAATGGTTCTAGTTAATTGAATCCGCATAAGTGTCTTATTTAATGAGATAGCCTGCAATAATTTGATATATGTGGTTTGAACCTGTGATTGCTGTCTTAATCCCATCAATAGGTCCTAATTAAATGTTTGGAATCTGAAATTGTTGGATGAAAGCTTTGATTCTCAGTTTGAAGTGGAAATTGTTCTAAAGTTGTTATGAAAAGTAGTGTTTGGATCAGGACTTGAATCCAAACTTGGGATCACTTAAGCAGTTGAATGTAGTTGTTAAAGTCATTATTATGCATATAGAAGTTGTAGTGGTCATTACTTGGTAGCTGCAAACACCCAAAGTCAAAATCAACTTAAAACTGTCCTAATTTCAAATCTGTTGGATATTTAAAGATCAAAAGCTTGATCTGTGTTCAGATATCATTAGAGTAGCTTGCATCAGTTTCATTTTACTATAAAACATCATAATCAGTTCATGAATTGGTTTCAAATCTCACAAAAGTCAAAATATCATTTCTGAGTTAAAAGTCAAAAGTGAAAAACTCATTTTTCACTCAACTGGATAGATTTTTCATGGCTTCAACTTTGGTTCAATTCAACTGAAATTTTGGGATTTTCAACCTCAGTTGGTTTAGTTTTGATAAATGATTTTTGGAGAATTTTTGAAATTTTCCTTAAGCTCTAAGTAAGCTGTTCAATAAGCCCTCATATGCCCTGTGACAGGGCATAGTCACCAAAGCAGTTTTCTCAGCCACTTGCAGAGCTTGTCAAGAGCTCATTTGAGCTCATCTCAGGCTCAGTTTTGGTCCATAGGTTCCTTGCCAGGTCTAGTTTAGGATCCCACATCTGGTTTTGAGTTTCAGCTTATTTGAGTAGCTTATTTTCAAGCTACAAAGTAGTAGCCTGAACCTGTTTTGAACAAAGCTTATTAGGATTTGGAATTTGATAATTTGCTTACAAGCTAGGATTCTAAGCTCTCATTTAGCTGCTTTAAGTTGATTTCAATGAGTTTTAGCTTATTTCATGCCCTGGTAGCTTCTGGTTCACTGTAGCAGCTTTTTGCTTAATTTAGGTGCTTATTACTTAAGCAGTTTGCACTGCAGCTTCATAATCCTTCACATAAGCTATTGTTTTTATATTTTTCTTAGAATTAGAACTTTATTTTAGATTTTTCCTGAATTTTTCATAATTTTCCATTACGGTTTACTATTTTTCTTTATTTTAATCAGTTTTTAGGCATTTTTAATTAGCTTTTAATACAATTAATTCAGAAAAGCTTCAAAAAAATAAGTTTTCATTTTTCCTAGGTTAAGAAAAATATAAAAAGCAAAAAAATAATTTTTCCAGATTTTTCTTAGTTAAATTTGTAATTTTTAGCAATTTAATTAGTTTTAAATAGTTTTTAATTCATAGAAAATAGAAAAATAATCAGAAAAATACAAAATTAGTTTTGAAAATTATCTTTAGTTATTTTAGATTTTTCTAAGTCATAATTTCACTTTTCTAGCTTTATTTCATATTTTCTTATATTTTAGGGTATTATTAAATAGGTAAAAATAGTTTTTAATTAATAATAATTAAATAAATATTCATAAAAATAATTTTATTTTTCTAAAAATTTTATATTATCATTAGGTTTGTAAAAATTTCATTTTTATATTTTTAGGATTAATACTGTTTCAATTTCACATTTTCTTTTGTACGTTACGTAGTTTTTAATTTAAATTTATAAAAGAAAAATCAAGAAAACATCATTTTAAGAATAGTGATAGCGTTTATTTAATATAATTTAGCTTTTTTAATTTTCTTTCATTTTTCCTTTGTCATCTAGTATCAATCACAAACCTTTTCCCGTTCATTATCACCCGATCACTATACGTTTGATTATTCAGTCGCACAGCTCGTTGGGACTTAAAGACCTGGGGAAACACTAAACTCCTCCAGATCTTCATTGCTTTGGTCTCAAGCTGTCTGGCTTTTATTACGGTTGACCATTCACAAGTGGTTGATTTGTGTGATAAAACCTGACCGTTTGGAGCCAATCAGTTTCCTTTGGTGCACATGAATTACAGTTGATTGATGTGGTCTTTTGCTTTCTTTTCATGGTGCATCGAGGTGTTTTGTTCCCCGAGGCTTGTTTGGGTCTACATCAAAAATCACCCCGGAGTGAAAACCGATGGCTCGGCCTCTGTGGGTGGGAATTTTTCTGTTGTCTCGGTTTTTCTGTAATTGACAAGAGTTTTTTCATCCTTTATGTAGGCCTCGCAGTTAAAGTCTCGGGTAGGGTCTAGTTTTATTATTTTGTTAATTTCTAGACTGTAATTGTACTCTTTTACTTCTAGTGTCTTACTAGAAGCTTTTTTTGAATATATTTATCTTCAGCCCTTCAAAAAAAATATACGCTACATGACACCCCACCTCAAGTAATCAAAGGAATTAAAAGAGAATGAGGCCCAAAAAAATAATAAAATAAATAATACAAACAAAGAAAGACACAACTAAAACCAAATGATAAAACTAACAACTAACGCAAGGAAACTAAAAATTAAGGGCCCATTGACTTAAACCCACGAGCTAAGATGAAACCTACATTACACTAGACACTGATGTCAATTACAGCAAAGGGTATGATGAAGAGGGGAGCTCGCCGTTTCCGACATGACACCTTTTCAGCCTTTGCTACCACACCATGCCCTCTCGCCACCTTTCGTCGTTTAGTCTTTCGCCGTGAAAGTGAAGAAGAAAAGGACAAAACAAATTTCAAAATTTTACCATTTTTCAAACAGTTATTATTGTTATTATAAAATAAAACCCCATCCTATAAATAATACCCCATTTTATTTAAAATTGTCACACTTATCAAACTCTCTCAACTATCTTCATTTTCACACGAACCAAACGAGGTGCGAAAGACTATCATTAAGTGACTACGGACCGAACAAGCAGCGGATGTCACGTTGGCTAACAATTTGTTGGGTGAGATGACTCGTTATCTCAACCAGATGCGTAGCCGTACTAAAGAGAAAACGAGGGTGCATTCGCGGCCTCTCGCCCAGCCACTTAACAGCTACAGTCTGCATACTTTGCAAATGAGTTTGGAATCAGATATGCGTATCACAACCGCTTTGAGGGCCGCTAGAGAAGAAGTGATTAGAAGCAAAAATGGGAAGCAAGAATTCGTCAACAATTACCGAGCAATCTAAAAGCTCAAAATCCGTTGGATGATTTGTGTTTCGTATCGTATCGTCATTTGTGTATTAAATTTTGTATCATAATTTGTGTTTTTGTATCATATCGTAATTTTAGTTTCGTATTGTATTTTATTTTCGTATTATATTTTTATTTAAATGATATGAATTTAGTTTATTTAAAAAATAAAGAAGAAAATAAAATTGGGAATGGGAGAGGCCAAATGAAAAAGTTATTTGTGTTGAAATGAAGTGACATCAAGTGAAGCTCAAATCAAGAGTTAAAGCTCTTCACCATACTCCTCGCTCTTACATTTAATGGCGATATTGGTTGCGGTGAGAGAATACCAATTTTATTCTACCATTAGCCTAACATTTTTTTTGAACATCACTCGCCTAACATTTACTTCATATAAAAAGGATATGAATCAGAGGTAATGTTATACTTCTTATAATTGTACCGTTAAATTAAAATAAAATAAATGTGTAACAATAATAACAATGTATAATCACAAAAAGTATAACATTATCTTTAATGTTCAAATAAACATAAAAGAATCCCTATCATATAAAAATCCGAGTATAAAGTGTGATTAGAAAGGTTAAAAAGCATGAAAGAAGTGGGATAGGAAATAGTAAAAGTACGTACTGTGTGAATTAGCATCACAAGATCTCACCCAATTCACAGAAGATCCAATGACTTACAAGACAAGTAAACGAAAGCCACCCCCTATACATAACAAATCCCTATGCAGAAAGGGCCTAGACCTTGCAAAAGAAAATTACTAGCAATTGTATTGTCATAAACTTTCTTTAACCTATAGTCTAAAAACTTATCTTTACATCCAGATTCTATTATCAATGGTTTATGGATTTGTACAACTGCAAGTGATTGGCACATAATAGAAACGTTTTATACGTAGAAAATTATACCTTTTACCTTTTTCTTCTTATGATATGAATATAAAGTTGTATGATTAAAATTAAAGGTTTATTCCAAAAAGAAAATCAATTTTAATCTTCTAAAAATGCTTTTATTCCAATAGGTTAAATCATTTTATCATATTCGTTAGATATCCATTATCGTAAATAATTAAATAAGATCGAGCATTATTAATTTTGATACAGAAAGGACACATGTAACGGTGTCTGATAAATCTCCCTCATTCCTACTCTCACACGCTATCCACTCTTGTTTTTACTATTAAATATATTCCTCTTTTAATTTTACCACCAACTCTTCACCCAACCATTTTTCTATCTTTTGTTAAATGAAAATATAATTATATGATTTAGTTTTATTGATAATCAGGATGTCATTAAAAAAAAACAAAACTAGACCACCTTTCTTTATATGGCACTCCCTCCATGCAAATTAAAATGTTCGCATTTTTATTTTGAATTGTCTAAAATAAATGTTTATTTTATGTTTTAACCAATTAAAAGTGTTTTATTTTGAGATGTTATAGCATAATGTGTTTTAACCAATTAAAAATAATTTTGATGAGTATAGATGATTTTTGAGATTTCTTAAAACTTTGAGCAATGTATTTGAGAAAGAGGGAGTATATAAATTTATGTAACTTCCCATTTTCATAAATTTTGTCATTTTAAGACTTTGATAATCAAGAAAAACTAATAATTAACATCTTAAATGTTTTATCTATAATCATAGAAACATAAATGGTCGCCAATGTTTGCTAGTTAAAATATTTACTAATCTATTTATTTAGAATTATTATCACAATAGTTTTCAGGAGATAAAATTTTAACTTATTGTATAGGTTTATATCTTTCATAAAAAGATAAATTGCGTTTAATAATAGAAAATCTTTGAATCAAAATGAATGTAACATAATCAACTACATGCAACTCTCAACCATTGTCGATTAGTAGTTTTTAGCTTAAAACACTAAACAAAACTTTACTTTAATGTATATATACTTCTATTTCTAATATTAAATTCTTGGGGAGCTGAGATAAGATAATGTTTTATGACATCATGCACAGAACATTAATAACAAAATCTATGTTGTGGTTTTCATCAATCTCTACTTACTTATTTATGACAAAGTAGTTATAGATTAATCCAATTAAGATTCAAAAGCAGTACAAAAATCAGGCCTTCAAGAAAAAAGGCAAAACAAAATAAAATATTGGAAGATGATCTTGAATAACTAATGTCACTCATCCTATATGTACACTTACTAATTACGTAAATAATAGTAGTAATTATAATAACCAAAAGGTAATAAAAATTTCATGGGTTAAAGATATAGCTCCCACATTTGCACTTCCAGCTCATAGGCTTGTAGTTAGAGCTATAATCACCTCTTGCATATTGAATTGTGACTGATCCTACTGTTGGATTCTTGAGCCCATTTTTTGCATTCTTGATTTGTGGTGTTGTAGGGACTTGAATGGCTTCACAATGACCACATGAACCACACCTTCTTTCACATCTTGGTGGTCTTGATCCTATTTGACCTCTTAGTATTGTCTTCTCATCCTCCACCTTCACAAAGACCAAAATATATTTAAGACCAAAATCTAATATAAAACAATTCAGTAACTTTTTAGTAAAGCTAAACTTACAAAGCTTAAGAAAAAGAAAAGATATTTCAAAAACACATGTATTAACTAAAAATGGAGACTGAGAAAAAAGAAAGATAAAACATTGTACAATATCATTGGTGCACCTTAAACTTTACACATATATGATATTTTGCTGATGTTTTTTTGGAAACATTTTGTGAGTCTAGCATTTCTAATAACTTTTTTTTTGTGAAAATAAGATCAAGGTGCTTAGAGGGTTACCTGAGAATTGGTGTTGGCTGGTTTATCTAGTAGCATTCTGCCTGCCAAAAAAAAAAAAGAGTGCAACTATGTTAGGAAACAAAAATTGATACTCAGTTGAATCCTTGAAAGCATTTTTTTTTTCCAAAGTTTTGAGGGTTATGATAAAAAGTGAGGTACACCCTTTTACCTTGAGCCAAGGAACTGAAATGGGTTGTGAATGAAATGGTGAGAAATAGTAGAGAAATGGTTAAATGTTGAAGTAAATGAGGGTTGTGACCACAACCCATTTGTGGATAGAGTGATGATGCTGTGTGTTAACTGAAGGATTTAATGAGTCAAGTATATGGGAGATATGGTGGAAATGAAGTGATCTTGAAAAGGGTGTGTTTGTGTGTGTGTATGTAAATGATGATTTTATCAATGTGTGAGATCAAAAACGTGTAGAGAAAGAGCAGAGATCAGAATAGTCAATTATTATGGAATCCAACACGTGTGTGTGTTTGATTTGTAGAAGTTATAAATACTTACATTTCCAAACAATATTAAAACCAACTTTTTTGTGTCTAATTGGAGCATTAATACAAACTTGACGTCATTTTGCTATTCTTAACATGAGAGTTATAGCCCAGAAGGTATAACATGAGAGATCTACACAATTAGAGTAACTTTAAGATGTAAAAGTTGGTTCAAAGCCAAATGAGTAGTTGTGTTTTGTTTTGTTTTTTTTTTAAAAAAAAAAAAAAAAAAAAAACCAAATGAGTAGTTTTCTAGTGCAAGTCAAATTAATTTGGTTGAATTAGGTTAACTCGTCAAGTTGTTTTGATCACCTTTTTATCTTCTTTTGTCACCAATTTCCTATAAACTAATACTAATATGATAACTAAATAGACAACAATTAATTAAGGTTTTCATTTTAAGAAGTATATTTTCAACGAAATTAAAAGGATTATAAGATATAACTTTGAGCTCATCTAACCCATTTAATATCTATGTAGACTTTACAAGCTAAACTTCTTTCACTCAGTTTGATACTAAAATTGATTTGAACATGTTTGTTTTTTACTAAATTAAATACATCAACTATGCATTATACTTGTATCAATGAGCAATTCAAAAAGTGATACGTGCAAATCATCCCTCATTCGACATAATGCGACTCTGTTTCTTTAACCAAAATGGTCGAAATCCTCAATTCTTATTTCATCTTGTTACACGGCATTGTAACTTATCCAATGAATTGTATTTTGCAAGTTATTGAAATAATTTAGGCGAATCATGTAATTAAACCAAGTCCCAAGTGAAAGCAAAAAGCTAGGATGGGAGTAGTAGCAAGTCCCAAGGGAAAATGCATAGTATAGTACGTAGATATAGAGAGAGATGTGAGGTCATTCATAGGGTGTGTGGTCTCTTCCTTCAAAGAAAGAAAAGAGTATGATGGAACATCATAGCAAGGACAAAAAGATAGATATAAAAGGATAGCATTCATCCCATGTACATATCAGACAACAATCACTTGTATTTTAAATTTTAACACTAATTCATGCAAACCCTCTTACTGTTCCTTCCTTGCTGCCTCTTTTTTAAAAGGGAAAATTCTCTAAATGCCCCAGTTGCCCAACTTTATTACCCCAAAAGCCCCACTTTTTTTTAACTTCTCAAAATGCCCCATGGGCAACTCTCCCAACTGAATATTTGGGGAACTCTATCAAATACGTGACACGTGTCCCATTTTTTTGGGCAACCTTGTACTTATCTAGTACAAGTGTACTAAAGTTGCAGTTGGGCAACTTTGACTTTTAATATTGGGCAACTGACAATTTTTGACTTTTAGCCAAAAAGTAATACTTTTTTTTATTATTAAAAAGTACACAAATATTGGGCAACTGGGTCCCACAAGGTTGTACTTTGGGCAACTTATGATGTATTAAGTGTTGAATGTATAAAAAAATTTTAAAAAAGGTATAAGTAGTTTAACCTTTATACATCCCTTTATACATTTATACATTTATACAGATAAACTTCCTCAACACACTTCTTATTTGAATCCACCACATCGCCACCACACAGTTCCTCAACACAATCTTCCTCAACACAATTCTCAGCAAGAGCGAACACCGTGTCCGATCACATTGGCAGTACATCGGCACTACACTGTCCGATCTAATGTCTATCAGAAAAACTTTTCGGGCTAGGGTAAGTAATTTTACGTATTTTCATCTATTGATTTATGGTTTTCTTAATTTATGTTTTCGCTAGTTTAGGGTTTCGATAATTTATGGTTTCGCTAATTTAGGGTTAACTTTGACGTAATTGTTCTTGTTTGATTTTGGGTTTCGATATTTTAGGGTTAACTTATTGGGTGATTAATTGTTTCTGTAAGATAACTTGTAACCTATTGGGTGATTCATTGTTCTTGTGGTTTTAGTGATTTGTTGCTACTTATTAAGTTTGACAAACCACTGTAAGATAAGTGGTAGTAAGTGAATAAAGCACTCTAATGATGGTGCAAACTGGTTGGGTTAACGAAACAAAATACACAGAAAATTAAATTGCGACACAACTAAATATAATCCGGGTGATCCCAAGTTTGAGAGTTGTTAGAGTCGTAACCATCGTCGTAAAGATACTCAGAGCAACCTTCAAATCTGCGCTCATCTCACTCTGCATACAATGCATTGAATTCTCTGTCCCGAGCAGCTTCCTCCATCTCTAACAGCACTTCTTCATCTTGGAGCATAAGTCGCTCCCTTTCGGCTTCCATCTCTAACAGCACTTCTTCATCTTGGAGCATAAGTCGCTCCCTTTCGGATTCCATCTCTAACAGCACTTGTCTCTCTGCTATCTCCCATTCTTCTTCCTCCTTAATAGCAGTCTCCTCCATTTCTATTAAAAGTTGTTGTTCACACATATAAGGTGGGTAAGTTTGAAAATTTATTACCCTGAATATGTCAATAAATGTGGTGCAGGTGGAACCTCTCCCATATACTTGACATGGGCCCACATTGTAGTTACTTACCTGATTTATTGGGCAACGTTTGCTTATTTATTGCCAATGCTTATTTATTGGGCCCACATTGTAGTTACTTGAGAAGGAAGGTTTGAAATGTATTTTGTATTTAGTACATGCAAGAGGCTGTGATGATGATTATCTTATTTGATATGCAAATGATATGATTTACCGTATGTTGGCATGGCAATTTTAATACATTATTTTGCAGCCACGGCGGTTATATCCTGATGTTTTTGTGTTTACAGATCTGAGCCTATGGCAACACATTATGTATATATGCTGTTAATTGGTAAGAGGCTGTGATGAGAAGTATCTTATTAAATCATGCAAATGATGCGATAGTCCGTTTCATGGCGCGGCAATTCTATACTATTGCAGCCATGACGGTTGTATCCTGATGTTATGTAATCTATTGATTTATACAGATCTGAGCCTCCGTATTATGTTACGAAACTAACACATGAATGATCAAAGATGGATCTACGGCACTACTGTTTGCAGCCATGGCGGTTATATCTTAGATGGAGGCACGTTAATCAAATGCTGATAGTTTGTTTACTTACAATTCAGCTTTGTTGATTGAATGGCATGTCAGACCTGGGATAATTTGTGTGAATCATAAATCAACCTAGATCTGACATGCTATTCAATCACCAAACCTGGATTGCACGTGAACAAACAAGTATATGGAGGACTTTTAGACCAATGTCAAAGCCGACTGTTGCCCATGGTCCATTTAGGGAAGTTAATTTTTTCATATGTTGATATGATCACTTTATATTATCTTTATATTTTGTTACTGATTATGAGGGTAGAATGGTGGTTCAAAAGGGTTTAGCTTACTCTCAGAGTTCATAACTGTGTGGGTGTTTTTAGTGTGTAATTTTTGGTGTGAAACTCTGTGTGTGTGTGTCAGAAAGAGAGGTCAGAAATGATAAGAAAAGAGATTTCAAGGTCATGGTAAGGATAGTGGTGGAATGGTGGCGAGAGATATGAAAGGGTTTGTGAGGGTGCCTCATTAACCCCATTTCACTCTGCACTATTCTAGCAGTATCATTACAAAACCTTTAATCTGTCTTCTTATCATATCTGCTCTCTCTCTCTGACACACATATAGAGTTTGACACCAAAAATTACACACTAACATCACATACACAGTTATGAACTCTGAGAGGAAGCTAAACCCTTTTGCACCACCTTTCTAGCCTTAAATATTCAGCCCTAAGCCCTCAGATAGCTTTTTATTAAAAATTAGTTTATATATGTAAAGTAAGAATGTGGACAGACGTAACTTCATACATTCAAATTGACTTTTCTAAATGATCACGATAGTGTGTAATGTTCATGACACGCCACACTTCATGATTATCCAACTGAAATGCTTTTCTAGAATCCACGAATTGTAGAAAGGTAATTGTTTGAAGTAGTTGGTTTAGTTTTGGACATATCTGACCCTTGTTAATGCATATTACATTGCACACTCGCTTTGGAAGTTTATATGAGTCTGATATACTTCTTATATACTATTGCTAGGTTTTTAAAAGTTTAAATAGTTATGTATTATTGGGCCATTGTTTATTTGGTGTGAGTATGATAGTAATGTTTCATTTGTTAAATATGATCGCAGTATTAGGAAGTCAGTATTAGGAAGTCAGTATAATTATTGTTAACTGTTTTTTATGTTTTTTTTTATTTCTTAGGAATACGAAGCCAATGTCATTGTAAGGAGCAAATTGAAATACTTTCCAATAATTAAAGAAAAGCTGAATCATACTAGAAAGAAATTGTTTAGGACAACCTGTTTTGGAGGGTGGCTGGATATGTTCTTCTTTGACCATGAACCACATATGTTAGATTATGTTTTACAAAAACAGGGTTTCGTGGATAAAACAAGCTATGACATGCCCCTTATATATACTGTTGATGGTCGTTGTCTACATTTTGGTCGACCGGAGTTTTCTCTGATAACAGGCTTTCGTTTTGGGACAGCAAGTTTTGATTTATATAGTTCAGGGGATTTAACATTTAAGTTGAGGGTATTTCCAAAAAAATTAGGGGTAAAACTTTCCAACTTAGATCTTGTTGGTGTTATTGAGGATGAAGAGTTGTTCGGTAAATTAACTGATGAAGACGCAGTCCGTGTGTGTCTATTGTTATCGTTAGAGGTTATTTTTATGGGTCGCTTATTGGTTGAAGAGGTGGATGATTCACTCCTTCGTTTGGTCGAAGACCTAGAAGCATGGAATTCCTTTCCATGGGGGGAGCACATTTGGAGGCACTTGTATGACCAGATACTAGACGTTGTATCAAACCACAAGTGGGAACACCTAAAGGGTCTGGAAAGAGACCGGAAGTATGTTCCCACATACACGGTTGGTGGATTTGTTTGGGCATTCAAGGTTAATCCTATTTATATTATCTTTTCTTAGTATTATTATTGAACCCAATGTATGAGAGTAATGCATCTTTATTATTGTAGATATGGATTCTTGAGTCGTTTGAAAGAAGCAGTCGTTGGTGGAATAAAGTCCCAGATGTCATACCAAGGGCAGTAGCGTGGTCAAGGAAAGTAATGTTTACAAGATCGCATTATGGATTGCTATTTGGCAAGGTAAAACACATGCATTAGACGAGCACCAGTCGGACTGGTATATGCAATTTAATTTCCTTGTTGTTGATGATGTTATTTAGGACTCGAAGATAATTTATGATCTTAAACCAACATTAGACGAGCACCAGTCGGAGTGGTATAGTCAATTTACGGAATTTTACCTGCACTACATACCAAGGAGTCTTCCAACAAAATTACCGCATGATTACGATGTGTATCTACAGAAGTTGGCTGCTTCACGGAAACGTGGTAGGACAGAAAAAAAGTATTTACCGATTGTGTCTAGGGTACAGACCAGTAGTCTTCTTACAGAAATCAGCCTCAAGGATTGTGTCATTCAAGAGTTGAATTCTCGTGTTTTCAAACTCGAGGCTATTATTCAGGTAATTTGCTAGTCAATGTTAAATAATAATTATACGTTTATATTAGAATTATTCTTAAGGATAATACCCTTTATTACTTTGTAGGTCCTTGCAAGTGAAAGAACTTGCGGATTTCGGGTACGCCAGTTCATCCAAGTATTATCTTTATTTCTTTGAAAGAACTATCCGTTTTTTTTACAATGCACTTTATTTCGCTTACAGGATAAATTGGACTTTACTACATCCTTTTCCCACCTCAGCTATGAGTTTCGAGAGCAACTAAATCGTGAATTCCACGAATTGGTTGACTCTCTTATTTCTAGCATTCGTTCAGAGCCGGCAGATTGTGATGATGAGGATGATGTAGTTCTGGTAATGTGATATCCAAATGTACACTTTTGCCATACTGTATTAAATGTATTTTAAATGCATCACCTGTTACTCAGGAGTATCTGTTGGAAGAGGAATTAAGGTTGAGGAAAGAAGAGGAAGAACGGTGGAGGATGGAAGAACAAAAGATGATGGAAAAGGATTTTCTAATGGCTATGATAGAGGAGAAGAATCGCAGGTTGCAAAAGGCAAAGTTGCTGAAGATTGAGAAGGAAAAGAAAAAGAGGTCTATAGCTTTCTATAATTCAGACCATTGGAAAAGAGCCAAGGCAGACATAACACCTGACATGAGGAGTAAAAAAGATGGCGCTGAGTCGTCGTATTACTGGTCAAAAAGATTTGTGGAATCTGAAAATAATCGAACACATGGGTGCCGGGATCCAGATATGACTGCACAGTTAAAAAATGTTAAACCTTGGGTTGAGGTATTAAAAACAACTTTTAATATATATTTTTTTTAAAACTGTTTTTAATTTACGTTTGTGTAGGTTCTTTCCCGAAGGAACAAGGCTATCGACAAAGTACATCTTACTGATGACTACGACGAATTTCTTGGAAAGCAGGGGCCCCTTCGATGTATGTTTCCTTGGTCCAAAGAAGTTCGTGTGGATCGGAGATTTTGGGAATCCTTAGTGTGTTTAGACCCTCCTAAGAAAGGTTGGCTTATGGACGAGGTAACAGTCACACATATCTTTCACCCCGATGGTATATTCATTTGATATTGTTGGTTTTATACCCTAATCAATTTTTATTGTTGATTTATAGCACATAGAGTTGTGGGTGGAATACATGTTGCATTTCAGGCCCGATGGCGCTGATTGGGCTATGGTAACTGCATACTTTGTTCAGCTGCTATTACAAGACTCCATCCCCATTTGGTATGTTAATGGGGAAAAGTACAAACACCAATGGGCTGATGTTGAACAGGTAATAGTTGTGTTCATGGCTTTATACATATATTGTTATGTGTTTTGTAAAACTGGCCTTTTGTGTTATACGGCAGGTTTATATGCCTATAAATGAAAAGGAAAAACATTGGTTTCTGGCTCGATTCCATATTAGGACGGGGGTTGTAACATTTTACGACAGTGGCTATAAGCCTGAAGTAGAGTGGCGTCCTTGGTACAAGAAGATGCGTGCATGTTTACAGGTACCATTGCTTATAAGTCCTTAATTGATAAATGTTTGTCAACACAACAAAGTTAACAAACTAGTTATTGACTAACAAACTAGTTATTCACTAAGTTGCCTATCAGACTTTAAAAAGGAACAACATTTTTGTAACTAGTACTTACAAACAAACTAGTTCTTGACTAAGTTGCCCATGCGTCATAGTTGCCCAACTATAATTAATTATGTAACATACACTTTCAAGTGTTTATGAACCAGTCCCTTGTACTTGATCATTAATTTCATGGTAGTATTAAGCACAAGTCAACTCTTTAAACTGGAACTTAACTGTTTAACCATTTAATACATGTACTATTTCTTAAATGCATATCTTATGGGTTGGTCCCTATATATGAATGCTCTAATTGTTCTATTATTTATAATACTCTTACAGTTTAATAGTTGCCCATCCCCATTTCTTGTGAAACTTGCCCATCTTAACTGATCTCACAGTTGCCCAAAAAAATTTCACGATGTCTGACAACATTCCACTTGAAGTTCAAATGGACATAGTTAACAGGCTCTCAGTGAGGTGTGTGGCTCAATGCCGCAGTGTCTGCAAGGCTTGGAAGTCTTGCATAGACAACATGCATTTCACCGTCCGTTTTGGTGTTCGAATCACTCCACCAGTTTCATACGTTTTGATGTACAAGCAGAGGTTTAAAGGCTACGTGGGTTTGGTAAATCAACATTTTGACTTGCACCCTATGTCCTCAAACATTTCATTTTCTGACGTCACACCAATTGGCTGGTCACATGGAGTTTGGGGTTTTACCTATGGACCAATTGTCCGTGATACCATGGCGGTCGTTTGGAATCCTTCCATCAACCGATCAGTCGCCACGTTTGTCCCCTATCTTTTGACATCACAGGAGTATGAAAAACGCTTTATCGCTTTTGGGATTCGTCCTGACAATTTTGATCCGACCTTCCTAAAAATTTCATACCCATTCAATCAAACACAGCCATGCACTGTTTTAATTTTCACCTTCTCCTCTAAACAATGGACGGTGTTAGATCAGCATTGCTTGCTTCCGAACACAATCAGAATCAAAAAAGCAAGTCAAGCTAATGTTGGGGGTTACATTTATTGGTGTGGTTATCAGCGGTTGTATGCTAACGATGGTAGCACATTCCGCAGCTATTTGATTGTGTCTTTTGACTTGCTCACCAACCGTTTCCAAGTCCTGGACATACCTGCTGAATTAATAGGCAACCTTCCTTTACCGTTCTATGTTTCAAACATACGAGACAGTCTGGTCGTTTCGGGAAACATTCAAGGGGATGTCAGTTCTGTTTTCTCTATATGGGTTTTATCGGTTGGGGGTGGTAGGATTGCATCTGCTACACAGCTTCTTAGCATTACCACCCCAATAGCACTCAAATTAATCGGTTTTGACGACAACGACGACCCTGTAATTGAAATTGGAAACCAGGAAGGATTTAACGCAAGCATTGTACTATACAAGCTTGCTACTGGGAACTTTCAGCACTTGGGCATTGAGGGGGATGTTGGGTCCTTTACGTTCAAACCGTTACGTGAATCACTTATTTTGCAGACTCATCGTGATATGGCGGTTTATTAGGATGTCTTGTTTCCTTGTAGTTTGGTGTAGTTTATTTTTTTAGTGTTTGCCGTAGGTTCAGTGTGTCAGATGCAAACATTTAAGTTGTTATGTATTGTGCTAACTTGGTATGTAAATTAACAAAATATGTATGGATGTATAAATTTAAGTTGTTATGTATTGTGTTAAGTTGGTATGTAAAGTAACAAAATATGTTTCGATGTATATACAGGCTGGACTACCAATTGTTCTAGACAAAGCCAGTGTCTTCCATAAGAAAGGTATAAATCCGACAACATATGCAATTACCTTCAAGAATGCACCCAACGTTCCAGATCAGGGGACTCTGTTTGGTGATTGTGGTATCTGGGTATGCATATTCTTATACAGACTGTCACATGGGAAGTCATTAGCCGTCGATAACCCTGTACAGGCTGCCCTTGCATATCGTGAGCATATGTCTAATTTTTTTTTAAAACACAGAGTATGTGTTTGGTAGACATGTTGTTGTCAATGTTGGTTGTAATTGTAACTGTTTGTAACAAGGGATGAATTTTGTATTCGGGTATGTAGTAGCTAAACTGATGTACCAACTACTTTAATTAATGTGAACTCCAAACAAGGATGTATTATTTTGTTAATATCGTTGTCATTAAAAGTGTTCGCATCGTTGGGTTTTTTGTATCGAGCTCTATGTAAAGAATGTATCGGAGGGAATGGTTCGCATTTCGGCAGATAAGTGCCCTTTTCATGGTGGCCTTTTATTACAACTTATTAATTTTATTTTTAAGTTATTTTTAAATAATGAAAAGCATTTCGGCAGATAAGTGCCCTTTACAAGCGTATGTTGCTGTATCCCCTACCTGTTCAGAAGAAACAACTGCTGCAAAGTTAAAGAATTTAGTCGATGAAAAGATACTCATTTTGCAAGATAAGTGCCCTTTTCATGGATGTATTATTTAGGTTAAGTACTTACTAATTATCTTGTTAACATATTTTTAAATGAAATACTCATCAGTGCCTTGATCCTTCTACCCGTGGTTTCAAGAAGGCTTATATCCGTGGTTCCACTGACAGTGGAGAGGAAACCACGGCTAGTGTAGAAGAAACCACGGTTTGTTCACAAGAAACCACGGCTAGTTTACAAGAAACCACGGCTAGTTGATAAGAAACCACGGCTAATTCAGAAGAAACCACGGCTACTTCAGTAGAAACCACGGCTAGTGGAGAAGAAACCACGGCTAGTTTAACAGAAACCACTGCAACTAGTTCTTGTGAGGTACTTCAATCCAACAATACTTAAAATGCACACACTGTTATGGTAACCACAATTAAACCAAACAACATAGAACACAATGAAAACACACACCAGCAACACATATTTGGTGATTACGGGGTCTTTGTCTGCATGTTTCTTTCACAGGTTATTAAACCACCCTGATTATATTTGCTATTACTAGTTTTGCCAGTAATAGCCTTACCACATAAGTTTTGATTAAGATACGCATGACACAGACCACTAAGATTAACATAAACATAAATTTTCATGAAACATAGGATTACATGACAACTACCTATGTTACAAACACTCGTGTTAGGCATCCTGAGCCCGCAACACTTTTATTGGAAAACACACAAGCCAACACTGACATACACCATTGCATCATCGTCCCTACCATGGCAACAAACCCTTAATCTTATCTGTGAAAAGGTCAATATCCCGACCCCTTAGTTCGAACTCGCTAGCCAGAACCTTCAGCTCCATCAGTTTGATGTAATCTTTCCTTTGAAGTTCATTTGAAAACTCTGCCATTTTCTTAGGTAGAAACTGTGCAGCTGCAGTCTGCAACTCTTCCACAAATTCACCCCTTTCACGATTCATCAGATCCACCTTCATGCAAACCCTGTTAATATCCGCCGCCAGCTGCCAATACTCGACCGATGCCCTCCGACAGTACAAGATGAACATATCCTCCCATTGATAAGAATTTGACGCTTCACGTAACTCATTCAACCTAAATTGTCCTGCCATGGCTTATTTTTTTACTTTGATCCAAATATTAACCAAAACTTGAATCATGAATAGATGTATATGCATGCTTAAATAGCATAATCAATGACAAAAGATCCAAAAAATAATCACATGCAAAGCCTTAATGAAAGGCTGGGAATTAACCAAGGTAGAAAACAAATAAACAAGCATATTTCAGTTTGACCAACTTTATGAGGTCTGATACTGTCATTTGTTTTTATCTTAGTTTTTAAACAAGCATAATCAATGAAACTGTTTTGAGTCACTATTATAGTCAAAAATCAGCCCTGTCATCATGACTGCATTTTGTATCACCAACTTTGGTATAGATTCTGTCAGCTTTAGCACAAATAATTGAGATGTTCTATTGTAATTCAGCTTTAGCATAAAAAATATGAAACTGGTAGTTGGCTAATATGAAAAGTAGTAGTTGGCTAATATGAAAAGTAGTAGTTGGCTAATATGAAAAGAGGAGAAATTGTAGGTGGTTTTGCCCTGGTCTTTTGCATTGACTAACCTTTCACAATTATTTACCATGATAAAATAC
This sequence comes from Chrysanthemum seticuspe, assembly GCA_019973895.1. Lineage (NCBI taxonomy): Eukaryota > Viridiplantae > Streptophyta > Magnoliopsida > Asterales > Asteraceae > Chrysanthemum > Chrysanthemum seticuspe. Next base: position 217,343,801 of record BPTQ01000004.1, read on the forward strand.
AAATACTTGGTTAATACAAACACAACGTTTTATTCATGACAAAATACAAATACTTGTTTAAAACTACACAACCATGTGCAGTAGTGTTTAACTTTAAGCCTACAATTTCATTAGCTAAATAAAGAGAACATTGTACTAGTAATTATCCATGTTATTGAAATCATCCAAGTGATATGTATTTGATGATTCAGGGAGTGAGTTTAGGTTTATGCCAGAATTATCTACGTAACCCTCCCAACCACTGTTACTTGCTTCACCAGCCCAACGTACGGCATCCCAATCCAGGTAAATTCTCCCATTTTGAAAATACTCGTCGTCCGCTTGCGATTGTGGGTCATCTTTCAAATGAAAATGAGTACCTGACGTACGTTTACCCGTTCCTTGTTCAGGTGCCATATCTTGCATAACTTCTTTACCATTGTCTGTCCTGCTATTTGTTTTTTTCTGACAACAAATATAACCTATCTTGTCAGAATACTAATAAACATTATTAGATGCCCATTTTGAATGAACTATCTAGGTTACCTATTTTCTGCGCAATGGTTCCATGCAGTCTGCACGGGTATGCCCTACGGTACCACACCTCCCACATTTTCTAACTTTTGGCTCCTCATTTTTTGATGGGAAGCGATCTTTGTTTTTAGGTCTTCCTGCCTGCCTCTTATCCATCAACGGCGGTTTAACCTTTTGCAAGTTACCCGGATCATGCCATTCTGACTCTATTTCCAAAGGATACACCATTTCATGATATGTGCCTTTCAGTGCAGTTTTTGTAAACCATGTTTCCGCCCATTTGTTACAGTTAGTCAATTTTTCTTCTCTACACACGGCACACACATGACCACATGGTAGTCCCGAAAGTTGCCATTTCCTGCACGTTATTCGTAATCAAAAACCATACACGAATAAACAACAATTACCGCAATTGACAACCTGTATATTGCAGGTACCTGCAACTGCATTCATTCTTTACGAAATCAACAATATGACTATGACGATTGTCTATAACTTGGTACACAGCACACATGGCAATGCCTCTTACTTCCCAATTCGCACTCTTCCACATTCTATGCTCAACCTTCCTAGATGCCCACTTTGTAAGTTCAAATTCCGGTGCGTCTGCAAAATAAGCGTACATCATGTAACATTTATCGAACAAGTAAATGTGAGACGGCGAAGATATATACCTGTAGTATTTTTCGCGACGTTCGAAATACCAATCTTGTAGAAGACGTCTGTAGTACTCCAAGAGCATAGTTATTGGTACCTTTCGGACGTGCCTTGTTAATGAATTTATTGACTCCGCACTGTTTGACGTCAAATAATTGTATCTTTTTCCACTGCAGTATGCTCTTGACCACTTTTCGAACCCGGCGTTTTCAAGTTTTTTGACGGCTTCTGATTTTTTGGAACGAAGCTCTGCAATTGCATTATCAAAATCTTCAGTCGTATAGCTTTTGCACACCTTCCAGTACAAAGCCTTATGCTTTTTATGGGTGATATTGCAATTCATCATCAAGTGACGACAACAATAACCATGAAAGCAATTTGGAAACACTGTGTCACACGCTTTTGTTATTGAATGATGCCTGTCTGAAATAATCGCCAGATTAGGCACTTCACCAATGCATTCTTTCAACCACCCCAAAAACAATGTCCAGGCTTCAGCTGTCTCACCCTGTGCGACCCCGGTAGCGATTGGAATAATCTGATTATTACCGTCCATACCAACAGCAAGCATGTTGGTTCCGAGATACTTCCCTTTCAGATGCGCAGCATCAATTATAATCAATGGCCGCATGAAGGCTATAAAACTCCGAATCTAGTATCGTTAAGTATATATTAGTGATTAGTATACGTTAAAGCTTAATAAGATGTGTGTATAAGAATAATAATAGTAAATATACTAATACTAACAATTAATATAAATGTGTCTGAAACTTACCGCAAAACCAAATGCTACAAAAACCATCTTAAATCTGCCAGCTTCGTCTGTATCGATGTGTGTTACAGTCCCCTCGTTTTTTAGCTTTAGGTTATGACAATATAAAGCTAACTGCTCAAACGATTGTTCATGTTTACCGTTCAACACCTCAAAAGCCAAATTCCTACCCCCCCAAGCTCGTTTGTAAGAAACGTTTACTTTCCATTCAAGACTAAGATCTCGTTGTATGTCCTTTCCAGTATATACCCTCCGAGTATCTTTCAATTTATCGATTAGCAACTGACTAAGTAATTTCATTGTCGCATTACGATGATTAGGATGTAATTCAGTTCTTGAACATGTGTGGACATTGTTGATGCTAGAAACAAAGAATGTGCTATCCATTTTTTTTACGGGTGTATATGTTCCACGAGCAGCCTTCATTTATACATTTCACGCTGTACCTCGTGGGTTCAGATTTAATAACTTTGTATTCAAATCGCTCAAGTAATGATTTCTTTCCAATAGTAAACATGCATTCTGCTTTATTATAAAATTCTTTATGTTTATAAAAAAAGGTATCGGTTTTTTGGGAATCGATGTTTTTTAATTCTGGTTGTGGTGCAGTTGGTGGCATGGGCATATTTTTAAATGAGTCTCTTTGCGAAGGAGGAAGTGAATAATCAGGTTTGTGAAAAAAGGTATCCTCGACCTTTGGGGTGTCATGGTAACTATGATTGTGAAGCAGCGGAAAATTCAGGTCTAATGATAAATGATTAGAAGCCGAAGATGATTTTACCTCTGAAGGTGGCGGTTCTTTTGTTGAAATTAGCAGAGCTTGAGTTTGCTCATTCTTACAACATAGTTCACGAATGAAGTATTGGACGTCTTCATCATCAACCACGTCCAATTCCATGGAACCATCTTGGTAAGATAACCTGACTCTATCATTTGGTGTCTCTTTGACAGCGTGAACCTTTTTCTTCACATACGCAACTAGTTTATTGAAAGTGATATTTTTAGGTAGTTTCACTCCATGTTTAGATGAAGGATGCACTATATAAACCTTAAAAGTAGAATTGTCATCGTAATCCATGGTTGTGTTTTGAACAAACTTAGCTGGAAAAAATTGTTGGACATTACAGTAAAGTCTTTTTAGTAAGCCAAATGCAAACTACCATCCCTTTGTACTTGTGCATTTACTTAGGTTGCCCAACAATGTAAACTTTCTAAGGTTGCCCAAAATTATTGTATCAACATTGATACACTTTCATGAGTGTATTAAGTATAAACCACCCATTTGTGATTGTTTATTATAAATGTTGTACTTGTGCCAACTGCCTAAGATTTACTAAGATACACATTTATTAACTTTCCTAAACTTGCCAACTGCCCACTGGCTGAAACTAGTAATTGTTATACCAACTACATATACATTGTAATAAGTAATACCAATTTCAAAGTTGTAGTAATGTCTAGCGGTAAAAATTCATTTATTTAAAGTTCATATAATTCACATTCCAGACTTGCATGTTTGTTTCCAGGCTTATATTCTTGTGAAATACGGGAAACTACTGAATCTGCTGAAGAGAAGAAATTGAAGTTAAATTGTTCATTCATTCATTCAAGAAACAGTTTACAGCTTACAGCTTACAAAATGCAATCAACTTCAAATGCTACTACAAGAAAAGAGCTATACAAGATATACTAATCCTAATCTAGTACATCTGTTTCCAACATCTAAGAGGCTGTTGGATATGCATGATCGCTCACATCTGTCACACTAGATGCTGGATATGCATTCGTGAAGTCTTGCATAGCCACCCATTACTTTTTTCTCGATGGCTGGATATGCATGACCACTAGGACGAGGAAGCTTAGGATCAAAATGGGAAGGATGGATTGATGCAAATAATGATGATGAAGAAAAATAAAGTGTCCTTTATGCTTCATCTGCTGATTTCACCAAAAAGCAATCCATTCTCCTTCACCAAGCTCTTCCTCTATACGAAGTGTGAAGATGCACCAAAACTTGGCGCAGGTAGACCAAGTACCACCTCCCGTTCGGCACCAGGCCTTTGTTGAGGTTGAGGTGCTGGAGGTTGGGAGTAACAAGGTATCTCAGCAGTGAGTTCCTCTGTGTTATCAGAAGAATCACTTGGATCCACTACACCGTCATCTTCAGAAGAAGAGAGAAATGGGGATGTCAAAGGGCGAGGGTCATGTGGAGGTGTCCAGAACTGGAGAAAATCACTGGATGATGAGGATGATGGAGAAGAGGTTGGATTTAGAACCTCTGGTGAAGTATTCATGGTCAATTTTTGTTGATTGTGTTTGTGATGAAACTAGGGTTCATAATGGTATTTGGGGGTAAAATGGTGTGAGAGAAGTATGCATTGGGAAGATTTTATAGACGGGTTAAAGGTTTACTGTAAGTTAATGCGAGTTGTTGGCACAGTAATTCTAGAATCTTACCGAAGATATCCAAGTCTTGGGTTGGTTTCTACTGAAGCGCATAACTTCAGCAGATTGGATATATGTTTCTGCTGAAGTGTTAAAATTGCGTGAGGTGAGACAAGCTGTACACGTAAGCAAGGGTCAACAAAAACTACCAATACTTTTGACTATTTCTATACACCTTCTACCCAACACTGTCTCTCACTTCCACTTCAAAATATCCCACTTCCCTCTTCTAATACAAACAAAACCCTCAAAGATACAAGAATCATAACCCTAAAAATATCAATTCATCAAATGGCTCTTCAATTCAAGAAGGATCACAACAAAGTTGCGTTCTTGGGAAATGCAAAAGGTGATGAGCTGTATGTGCCTATGGTGGAGTTCTTGAAAAGAACAAAGATTCACTATGCCCTAAAGCATTCTCCCAACCACATTTATGAAACGTTGGTCAAACAATTTTGGGCTTCTGCTTCCACACGGAGTGAAAAGGAGATTACGGCCATGATTGACGGAACAGAGTATGTAGTCACAGAGGAGCTGATAAGGACGAAGCTTCGCTTGGATGATGCTGATGGGGTATTTCACTCCAGTACTGAGGATATACTCACAGGGCTGAGAGCTATTGGGTATCAAGGTACTAGGACTGACATATGGTTGAAGAAGCACTTTTGCCCCAAGTGGAGGTTCTTGGTTCACACGTTGCTTCAGTGCTTTAGCAACAAATCTGGGGCATGGGATCAATTCTCTTCACAATTGGCATACGGTATAGTGTGTCTTTCACAAGGGTTAACTTATAATTTTTCAAAGTTTATTTTTGATAATTTGGTTGAAAATATCAATAGGAAACAACATAAGTTTTTAATGTACCCTAGATTCTTACAAATAATTATAGACACCTCTACCCAAACCCAAGGCTTTTATGAAGTAGGAGCTCTTACAGCCAAACTCTTTGCCTCTATGAGAACTAACTTTGAGGGGGCACATTATCCATTGACAGAGGCTATGTTGCCTCAAGACAATATCGCTGCTGTTGAGGAGAATGTTGCTAACATTGATGAGGGCCCCTCCTTTTCTGCTGAAGCTTCTCATGTTGCACAAGACCAGCCTCCACCAACACCGACTCTGGCACATTGTCCTAGTCCACCACAAGCACAAGATCCTCTTGATGATTTTGAGTCTGACATAAACAGATTCACCACACTTAGTCCTCCAAGGATACCTATTGATGAGATACCTATTGATGAGGTACCTCCCATTACCACGGAGCAATCTGCTGGTGGAGAGGACCCTATTACTCTCTCATCTGTCTATGCTCTTGTTAACAGGTATGCAGCTGAGGTATCTAGTCTGAAAAAGGAGCTTGCAGAGACCAAGTCTTCTCTTGGTAGTAAGATTGACGAACTGCAATATAAAGTTAAGGAATTAGAGGACAAACTAGAAAAGACCAACAAAAGGAAGCTTGTGGTTTCTTCTGAAGAGGAAGAGGAAGAACATCGTTATGAGTCTCTTGATATGTTAGCTGATGTATCTATCAATGATCCTTCATCAGCAGTTGCAGAATCTCCAAAGAAGAAGGAGCCTGTTCTTTATCAAAGGAGAAAGAAATCGTACTTGAATAAAGCATCTACTGAAGTCTCCAAGGATCCAGAGCTTGTCAAAGATGCAGCTGCTGATACCCCAATGGAGGATGTTGCAACGAAACTTGGTCAATCTTCAGTCATACAAAGACGATCAGTGTCCTCTACTGCTGAAGTACACTCACAACATGTTTCTTCTGAAGAAGACTTGGGTGCTTCTAATGAAATTCCTGTTATCAATATTGCTGATGATGCTTGTGCTAAGGAGCCTTCATCTCACACTTCGTACTTCAAAAGGATTGCTGGGAATGAAGTTGCACCAAAGACCAAAAGACCAAAGTTTGTTGAGATAGTGGATAATATTGATGCTATTCCACCAAAGAGGATCTCCCAGCTGGTTACATCTGAAGAAATTCCTCAAGCCAATCCTTCATCTGACAAGGTGACTTCTGCTGAACCATCTTTGGTTTCTGCTGAAGCTCCTACAGAATTTGCTAGCTCATCTGACAAGGCTAGATCTGCTGAACCAGTAGCCATTTCTTCTGAAGCACCTATTGTACCAGGTCCCACTCCTACTGTCGCATCTGTTGGCTTAGAAGATGATGAACCATCTTTAGGTATCTATAAGACTGGTAGGAGAAAGAAGAGGATGGCCAAAGTAACTCCCTTGGATCTTGAGGATGATGAGTCAACCTTTATCAAAGAAGGGTCTTCATCTGATTTTCCTGATGGAGATCCAAATGTGCTGGTCAATTGGACATTGATAAACAAAGAACTCAATGTCATGCATCGAATGGATAAATCTTCAATGGAGTTCACCTTTTTGAAGGAAATACTTCATTTGGTAGACAGGGCAGACTTGCTTTCTCTGTACACTCTTGTCACCTCCCATTACTGCAACAATGCACCACAAGGTTCTGGGATGTTCTTATTAGGAGATCTTCATGTCCTGTTTAGCTCTCAATCTCCTAATGATAAAGGACACGTCATCTGGCAGAACTCACATTTATGGCAGGTTGAGTCCTGGAGATTCTATCCTCTGCCTCGTGTGCATCTAGTTGAAACGAAGGGTGGAATCACAGTCTGCATGTTCGCTGAGAGAATTTATCCATTGTCCAAAAGACTTATGGAGAAGATGCTGACTAACAAGCTGGAAATTCCTCCAAATCCAGTGGGGAATGAAATACCACAAGCTGAACAACTGGTTAGACTGATTAAGACTCAGCTCCTTCAAGAACAAGCTGCATCATCGTGTTCTTAGTTTTTATAGCTTGTATTTACATTCCGCTAAAGAATACGAGTTGTAGAGATTTTCTATTAGTTTGGTTGTATTTACATCATCGTGTTATTAGTTATTATAGCTTGTATTATAGCTTGTATTTACATTAGACGTTCAACGGATGAGTCGATATGTTATGGTTACGCATTAGACGTTCAACGGATGAGTCGATATGTTGTGATTACACATTAGACGTTCAACGGATGAGTCGTTTACCTATGGTTACACATTACACGTTCAACATATATATTTGGAAATTATTCATTAATTTATAAAACTGCATCAACCTATGCAGTCATGTTTACTTTCCATTCATACAATCATCTAATAAGGACTACTATCAAATGGGTATAAGGTGTTAGTTGTTGTGTAGTAAATGAAGTCATTGACTATTTGTCTTGTTGTTTAGCACTTACTATAAGTGGGTAGATGGTTGTGGGCATTCCTAAAGAATGCTGTTTGGGCAACCCACGGGTAGTATGTTTCTAACCACCCCTGTGTTTGGGCAACTCAAGGGGCTGTTATGTAACATGTTGATCTATTAGTATATAATCCCCAAATCACTGCGCTATCAAATTATTCATCTTTAAACACTTGAAATTGGCGCATATCACAAACCCTAACAACTCCCAAACTGATAATTAAACGTGGTTTACATCCAAAGGACACAAATGCCGACAGAATATCCCACCACACACAACGTCGTTGCATACCTAACCGAGAACAATCATACTGAAGGGTTCCATGAGATGATTGCTTTTCTCAAACACACACCAATTCACTATGCAATAAGTGTACAACCTATCATTGTTCAAGAATACATTAATCAATTTTGGTTGAAGGCAAAAATTCAAAAACGAGTTGGACCCGAGGTTATTAGGAGTCTTGTTGATAAGAACGAGATAATAGTCAACGAGGATGTGATTAGGGATGTTTTGAAGCTGGATGATGCTGATGGGGTTGTCAATTTGTCTGATGATGAAATTTTTCAGGGGTTGCAAAGATTGGGTTATGAGAAAAATGTGGAAAGAATTAAGTATCATAAAGGTATGTTCTCACCCCAATGGAAGTTTTTAATACATACTTTGCTTCTGTGTCTAAGCAACAAGACCACTGGGTTTGATGATGTTTCCATCAAAAATAGCAACTGCTGTCATATGTTTATCACAGGGGAGGGTGTTTAACTGGTCTAGGTTGATCTTTGAGGGGTTAATAAAGAACATTAAAGAAAAGGGTAAATACTACTTATATCCTAGGTTTGTTCAATTAATAGTCGAGAAACAGATCACGGCACCCATTCATCATAAAAAGGAGTATGAGGTACATCATATGTCTCCTAGGGTGTTTACACACTTGAGAAAAAAAAATGACAAGTTCTCAGGAAAGATTACACCTTTATTCCCTAATATGCTTAACCTGCCAGACATTCCTGAAAATGAGGAGGTGCTTGAATCCCAACCCAACCAAAGCAATGATGCTCAACCCAATCCGACAACGTCTGAACATACTGCTGCACCAACAGGATCCACTGCTAAACCATTACCTTTACCTGAATCACAAAACACCCAAACCAATGATGCTGCTCCCACTGCTACCACTGAACCTCAACCCAATGCCACCGTATCAGATCCCACGGGTGAGAATATTATAGAAGTAGTTAATGAATTGAAGGCTAAATGTACACAAATGGAAAATACAATAAGAAGGTTGAAGCACAGGGTTTATGTGTTGGAGAGAGTAAGAAGACCAAGGTTTGGTGCATCTAATAGAGTAATGAAGATGACTAAGAAAGGCAGGTCCTCGAAGGGGAGGAGCAAAAGCATTTGTTCAGGGGAGGAGGTAAACATGGATGTTGACCTTAATGACAGCACTGATGCGACCTTAATGACAACCTCGGTCACACAAACACCCAAGGAAGTTGAAAAAGAGGTTGCCGGTACATTGATGAAGTTATGTAAAAGCTTACCGAGTCGGACTGGATCGGGTACTGCACATTTTCCTATTATACTTAGACCCACTGGTCCTAAACCCTTGGCTAAACCTTTGGCTAAAGGTTTGAAGGTTGGAAAAGCAGAATTGATAGAGGAAGGAAAAGAACAAATGGTAGAACCTTTTAATGTTGCAGTTGAAGACGAAGAGGAAGAAGTTGTGCATGCTGTATCTAGTGATGATACAAATGACAGCACTGCTGTAACATCAGAGGTTATTTCATCAACAGTTACGTCAGATACACATTTTGGTACTACAACCACTGATAGTACGATTATCACAACTACTGTAACACAACCATCGCAGGAGAAGGAGGTTGCATGTACGCTGCTGAAATTCTGTAGAACCTTAGCAATTCCTGATTCTGTTCTTGCACCTGTTCCCATTGTAATTGAACCAACTGGAAATAAACAATTGGCTAATACTTTGAAGAATGGGGAGTCAGTGAATAAAGTAGTAGGTCAACGAGACATAGGAAAGGGTGAAGCTATTTCTGAACCTGAAGTTGATGAACTTCAATTTGATAGTACGGAGGATCAGATTTCACATGATCGTGAATTATCAATACAATTGGATGAAAATTTTAAGGCTGAATATCTAGCATTAGAAAAAAAAAAGAAAGAACAAGATGAAGCGACTATGAGAGTGATTGAACAATTGAACAAGGAACAAGCATTTGTCCAGGGTTCTGAAATGATAAAGTTGGAATGGAGTAATGAAGAATGGGCACTATTAGATGTTCCATCAAGGTCAATGGTTCTTGCTGCGAGGGCGAGACAAATGCAGAAGGAGAGAAGTGTCGTACCATACAATAGTAAGAATAACAAAGCTCCAACTAGGGCTCAAAGGAGAAATTTCATGATCTCAATTCTCAAAAACGTGGAATTTTGCAAAGGCAAAGATTTCAAAAAATTGACGGACAAAGAGATTGAAAAGCTGTATGAACGTTGGTTAAGAATGAAAGATGATTTCATTCCTATGAATTCTGATAAAGAAGCAGATTGGATCAACAACGAACAAAAGCGAATGGCAGAAATTCGGGAAAATGTGCGTTCTAAGAAACAGAAATTGGATGAAGGGATGGAAAGGGAAGAAAGAATGGATTTCTATCTTAAGGTGACTGATATACAAAAGCCGATTAATTGTACACCACTAAACGCCGGTCAACCAGTTAATGATTTGAAAATAATCACTGAGAATGGTAGAGAAGTGATTGAAATAACAAGAGCAGATGGATGCAGAAGTAGATACGTAGATTTTGGAAGCTTGTTTTTCTCTCTATCAAAAGAGGATTTGGAACAGTTATGGAAAGTCATTGATTTTAGATATGGAAAGCATGGGCCAACTGGAGGATTAGCAAGGTTGGTGTGGAGATCAGTGAAAAACCTGTGTCAACCTAATCCATCGGCCAAATTCTGGAAACAATTTGAAGTAGTTGAATGGATGCTTTATGAGCATTCCAGAGTACATGCTGTACAATCTACTAAGGATAAGTTTTTCATGTTTATTGATAAAGCCTATCCATTGTCCAAAACTGTTGCCAGGAAAATGTTGGAAGCGAAGCTTGATCCACAAGGAACCATATCAACAAATCCAATGGTAGATCAATTGCTATTGAAGATTCAAAAGATTGCTGGTGTACAAGGTCCTTTGGCAATAAAACTCTCAAGGAAGGTTAAGTAGAATGGGTGGTGTATCGTGAAAGAATGTCTGAGACGGCTGGTGGGTCAAACCATGGATTGAATTACTGTTGGAACCACGGCAAGTATGAAGAAACCACGTTTATAATAACTGTGGAAAGCACGGGTAGTTCAGATAAAAACCACGGCTAGTATGAAGAAACCACGGCTAGTTCAGATAAAAACCACGTCTAGTTGAAAACATACCACGGCAAGTATGATCAAAACCACGGCTATAAGGACTGTTGAAACCACGTCTAGTTGAGATGATACGACGGCTAGTTTAGAATAAACCACGGCTAGTAGAAGATTGGAAGATGGTTTAAATGTAATATCATACTTTATATGTAATCAGTTTTTAGAGCTTAAACAAGCAATAATAATATTTACAGATTTATCATTCCAATAGTTACTACAATTGATTATACATACACAAAGAATGACCATTTCTTATGAGCTAACATCTTTATGTACGAATTATATACATACACAAAAAATGACCATTGCTTGTAATAAATATAGTCAATGACCAGCATACTCAATCTTGTATTTCCATAGGTACTCAAACATTCTTTCACGATAGGCAAGAGCTGTTTCTGCAGGATCGTCAGACTCTAATGGCATGTTATGAGTCAGCCTATATAGGTTAATGCAAGACCATATCCCGCAGTCACCGTATTGACCTGTTTGTTTGGGGACGTCAACACATTTTTTTAAGCTAATCCGATAGGCGTTGATATCTATGCCTTTTGCTGCAAAGACTCCCGTTTCATCTAGTAATTTTGGCAGCCAATACTGAAATTTTGCAGGCATGGTATCCTTCCACCAGATGCGTCTGTTTGTAAAGGCTGGAAACGAATCATACAATGTCAAAACACCCGTACTGATATGCAGCTCTCCTACCGCCCAGTGCTTGTCAGGTTCGTTTATTGGAAATAGTACCTACATCATTTATGACATCAGCATAACGCACGCGCTGAACATTTTCAGACACCTACGGCAATATGGAAAGAAATAAATACCTTTTCAACATTAGCCCAAGGCACCGGGTACTTTACACCATTTGCCCAATAGGTTCGTACCCAGTCATTAACTACTTGAGCTGTGAAAAAGGGACCCACCATAGCCCAGTCGGCATCTGATGGTCGGAAATGCCACAGCAAATCTACCCATATGTCAAGATGCTGTTTACACAATTGGGCACATTATTAAAAACATGTGGGAATCACAAAGAAACATTTGTGGTAGAATACTAACAACTGATTTTATACGCACCTCGTCCCTCAGCCATCCATCCTTGTTTGCACCCGTAGCCAATAAACAGTCCCAAAACCGGAGATCAGCAATAGTGTCTTCATTGCCCCATGGGAAAATAAACCTAGTACCATTATTCTCTTTCAAAAATTTTTGAACGGAACATGGCACAGTTACCTTTTTGGTTTTTTTCTTCCCAGTCACAGTTCTCGACAGATTCTAAATTATTAAAAATTAACTCTTTTAGATAATGTTTGTATTACAAACTAAGAGACATATAAGTTGACACGGTCAAATACCTCGACAAACGGTTCCAATGTATCATCAAAATCTGGAGCGTTAGGAGGGGATGGGGTTTCACAATTAATCCGTGCTGAACGCCTTCTCTTTGGAGTAGTGGCTGGTGGAGTAGTATAGGGTGAGGTGCAATATCTCCCTGGCTTCCTCTTACGTTTAAGGGAGTTGAAAACTAATCTGATATTTGCAGCCTTTAAAAATAAAACGATTCATCTTTTAACAAACAGCTCGACTATCCAAACAATTAAATAACTTCAATGCTCAACTGTTATTCTACGGCATAAATTGGTTTAGTCATGACTAACCATGTGGTGTCTATTTTAAGGACAAGAACAACAAAGCATGACTGTTTGTTCAGGGCCCTTTATTATTTTCAAACGAAAATCCTCTGCAAAGTTGACTATGTATGTTTAACTATTTACATGTGACTTAGCACGTGGTGTCTATTTAATAGCGAAACCATGATCTTATTGTTCACCATATTTCCATCAAATATTTGCTCCTATCCATTTTCAGTTTCATAACAATATTTCGATAACATTAATTGATTTATGTCGAGTTCTAAAGGAGTTAGGTTTGAGGAAAACCACGATGAAAGGGAGTGGTCGATAAAGGTAGCAAGAGAGGTAATGTTTCCTGAAATATATGAATTATATGGACCAGATGCTGAACCAACTTACCGATTACCAGCTGAAGTGCTAGAAGACATAAGAAGAGAGATATACGGTATTGAAAAAAAACAAGTTATAGAACCAACTGGCGTTGGTAACTCAAAGCAATCACAAAGGTTGGGAGCCAATGCGCAAGATGTTGGTCCTAGTAGCCGTGAAACTAATGTTCGGAAGCAAATGAATTGTCGTAAGACACTTAAAGAGTCAAGTCAACCATAAGTGAAAATAGTTTGCATGTTTCCTATGTTGTAAAAGTGATGTATTAATGAAAAAGATAATTTAATATTTTAATAATTATATCAACTGTACCACATTGTAAAGATAAGATAAGATTCTTTGCACACAGTAAAAGACAATATTTTATTCTAAGTGAAGTACAGCACAATGTAAAAGATAAGATTCTTGTTACTGCTACATATCCTACTACATAATATTTTCCTACTTTCTGGTCTCTTATTATCACAGATCTCACTTTCTTCTCTCTTATTCTCGCTCAAGAACAATGGCAGCACCAAATGGAAACTTTCAAAATGATGAAGAAGAGTACGAGTTTGTCTTAAACAACGATTTGCTTTTTGACGCAGTGTTAGATGCTTTTGGTGAAGAACCAATGTCAGAATATGGTTCATATAGGCAAGTGAGTGTGTGGATGAGGACAAATATCCTTACTTGGCTGCGTCGCCAAGACTTCTACTGGGATGAGATTTATGGAGTTGACGAGGAAGAGGAGGAAGAATATGAAGATGAGGAAGATCTAGAGAATGAGGAGGAGGCTGAAACTGAGCTGGTGCAGCAAGGTCAGATAGTGCAGCAAAATGAGGTAGAGGAAGAGTTTCAAAGTGAGGTGATGCAGCAAACTGAGGTGGTGCAACAAACGCAGGAAGATGATAACAACCAAGTCGAGCTACATGTGAATAATCCTACATTATTTGAAGATATTTATAATTTGGAAAATAGGATTACTAGTCTTGAAATACTGTTTCAACGACTCAAAGCAATTAAGAAAAGCAAGGGAGAGAGCTCTGGAACTAAAATGTAGATTATGATGATGGTCATTTATGTATTTAGTATCATATTTGTTTTTTAGGTGTCGAAAACTGTTTTAATGTATGTTTATGTGCTATCTATGCAAATGTATTAATGTATATAGTAATCAAATGAAAAGCAGGGACTTGTTTGTTGGTAAGATAATTAAATGTACCTTGACAACATCCTGCCCATCCTCATCATCAATGCATATAACTTCAACAGGTTGTGTATCTGCCCCTTCCATAACCGTTTCCTCAACATCCATATCCAATGTGTCTAATTGTGGAGCAACTTGCGCAGCGGGATCATAAACGTTGTCTACCGGTAAAGCCCCCTGCTGCAGCCACGGGTCTAACAATGTAAGCGTAAACTGCACAAACCATTCCCACCAAAGAGGTGGCCGCCAAACAACAATTTCTTTACCCTTGGCACTGTCATTATCTTTTACCGCACCATTCACATCCATCGATTCCTAGATAAAGGGTATGTGGGTTTGATTTTGAAATAGAATAAAATAAAAGAAGGGAAAAAAAAAACAATATATATATATGCGTACGTCAACAGGAGTTGGATCAAACCCATCATAAGCAATGTCTGAGAACTCATCATTCAAATTTGGTAAGGCAGCAAAATCAAATTTGTTATCCACCTGCATTATACTGTTGGAATGATGAGCATCGTCAAGACCTCCCGATAAAGCAGCTTTCATAAGTTGGGACATAGGCCCGGTAAACTCATCGGAATCGGCATACAACAGCTTCTGCTTGTCATCGGATCCTACGTTACTCCTGACTGGGGTGTGTTCATCGGTAGTAGCCAACGGTTTGTTGCCATCAATAGTATCCACCTGTAAAAAAGTTAACTTACTTAGGCAATCAAAGACACCATTTTGGTGGAATGAAGTAACAAAAATTCAAATAACAGGTTTTTACCTTAATCTCACCAACATCATCTTGTGACTTTATTCCTAAAGCATCCTCAATTACCACAATTCTCTTTTGTACGCTGTGTAACTCACATAAGAGCTGTGATACACCAACTACTCCTACACGTGCTTCTATAGTACCAACCCAGGACTTAAGGGATTTAAGCTCAGCACGAAAGTCATCTTTATCTAAGGTATGTGACGATTCCGCTTTGTCACATTTGATCCCATCTGCAACCTCAACATTACCGGCTACAACATCTTCAACCTTCTCAGGCTCATTCATATTCAACATTTCACCAAGCCCATCAACAATCTCTTCTTCAACAGCTTTGTCATTGAAACTAGACGTTTGACCTTCTCTAACTACTTCATCGGCGTCACACAAAGGGACATTTAAATCGGCTTCAATTCCACCGCATACATCCAGACCAGCCATACCTGCCTCTTCTTCCACCATCAGTTGGTCAGCCAACTCTTCTCTTCTTTCAACAAGTTGGGAATCTAGTTGACGGATGTACTCCATACTGCGAATGTACCACGGACAACTCAGCTCGGCATTTGTCGGTACAATCTTCTGTAGTGGTCTGAAAGCCTGAATAACAAAGGAGATAAGCTGATATGCTAAATGGAATAAAAACATACAACAGTTAACTAATTTTGAGTTTTTACTTACCGGATCAAATAAAATTGTATAATGTTTTTTTTCAAAGTTTTTTACTTTGGACCAAGCTAGACAACGTGGGATCTTCTCTGGGTCTTTGGTCCAGAACTGGGAGCTGTTTGGGAATGTCTCCATAATCCAAATCTGAAAAAACAAATACATTGAATTAAGAGTTACTGTTTGTGATTATAGTGGTTAGGATACCAGTGGCTGTATATGTAGTAACAGGGGATATGTAGTAACAGGGGATACAATTACATAACGTGTTGTTGCAGCAGTGGGTTCTTCTGAACTAGCAGTGGATGAAGACACATTGTCAGTGGTTTCAACCAACTGTTTACAAATGAGTTCTATGTATTTATCTACTGCCAAACCATCAACCATAACATCCTTAAATCTACACAAACACTTACACTGACTACAGAAAAATGCCTAGGGAACCAAGCCAATGGCTAATGAACAATGCCAACACATTATTAAGATTAACCATCAGAATATATACAAGCACAAATAATGTATGTTACAAGTAAAATATAACCTTCAACACCCATGTAAATCCATACACACTGTATGTTTGTTCTTTTTTTGGATCTTTTGAAACGGGCTTCTTTGATTCTGCCTCAAGATGCCTAGGAACAACATTCACCGTTCTTTTATACAGATGAGCCCACATGTATTCGCCCCATGGATACTCATTCCATACACAAAAATCCTCAACATTCCTTAGCAAATGGTCAGGAACATTAAACCTTCCTTCCCGACCGATAAAGACAAATGTTGCAATCACCAACAAAGCAACCCTCACAGCATCTTCATCGGATAACAATTCCCACCTTTCCGCCGACTTTACCAACGCCAAAAGGTCATCACCCTTAACTTTTTTGTTCTTAGTTTTCTTTTTATCGGGAAACAACCGATCAAAAAAAGGACTATATGTTAAACCCTTAACAACATGGCCGTGGTCACTTTCACTATTATCTACTGGTCCTAAACGAAACCCAGTTAGAAGACTAAATTGTTCACGGCCAAAATCAAAAACATTATCACCTAGTACAAAAGTTAAAGGTGGACAACAATCAGTAACTTTAGACACCTCAACTGCATTTTGATATAAATAATGGTATAAGTGGTTGTCAGGGGAATACTTAGGAAAATCTAACCAAGGGCCAAAGACAGTTTCTCTAAACAATTTGGTTCTATTAACATTCAGTGCACCTTTAATAGTACCAATATGTTCTAATCTAGATCTGACCGTTAGCTTTGCATCAAACATGTTCGTGGTTGGATTCTTGAGATGTTGAAGAACTGCGATTGAGTGTAGGAATATGCGTCGGATTGCTTTGAATGTACGAATATGCGTCGTATGGAAGAAGAACTATTCAGGGAGTAGGATTAGGGCGTTGGATTATTGATTTTGAGAGGGATATCTGTTTCACCAATGCGGATGATTTTTCGGCTTTGAGAGGGAAGGTGTGTGTGGGGTAAAGGAGTGTGTGTTTGGGATGATTTGGGTATTTTGTGTTTTGTATTTAGGTGTATTAGGATAATAAATAATTTTTTGAGGTATGTAATTTGGTTTATTAAAGGTGTATTTGTATGGTATAGAGTGGTATTTATAGAGAGTTGCCCGAAAGTACATATGTGTGGGCCCAAGTTGCCCAACTTATTTGCATTTAAAAATTGGTTTTTAAAGATAGTTGCCCAAAAGTACATATTTGTGGGGCCAAGTTGCCCAACTTATTTGTATTTATAAAGTTAAAAATATAAATTTTGAATTTTCACTAAAAGACAAAAATTGTCAGTTGCCCAATATAATATGTCAAAGTTGCCCAACAGACAACTTGTTACTTTTGTACTATGTAAGTACAACGTGGGCCCAAATATTTGATAGAGTTGCCCATGGGGCATTTTGAGAAGTGAAAAAAAAGTGGGACATTTGGGGTAATAAAGTTGGGCAACTGGGGCATTTAGAGAATTTTCCCTTTTTAAAATAAAAAGTACTATTTGCCATTGCATTCCATGCAAAGTTGCAATTTTGCAAATAATGTATGTAACCAAAAAATTTGTGATAAATTTTAAAAGTTACGGAGTACAAATTACAGAGTATTAACTAATAAAAATATAATTAATTTGCGTTTACAATTGAAAATCTTGTATTTCTATCAATCTTACAAATGTTACAAATTAACAAATCTTATATAATAGTTAACTAATTATAAATCTTGTGCACGCACGAGGTTTACACATAAATCAAGTTTATTTTACTACATACTAATGTATTTAGCACTTTCTATAAAATGAAATATTAAAAAGTATAAGCCAACACACTTGCTAATATAAGGAAGTCTCACATTGAATATAAGTCAACGTTTTATAGTAATCTTCCATAAAATCTTCATGAATAAAAAAATAACAGGCTAATGTTGTAACATAACAATTGCAAAAAATAATAATAATAATAAAATAAACACCCCAACAATATTGTTACTGCTACATAATGAAAAGGCTACAAATCAGGAATCCGACTTCTAAAATCAAGCCCTCCAGTATTGCTACTGCAATTATAAAAACATGTCACATGATCATAGTTTTTGTACAGTACAATATCAACTTCTTCAAAATCATGGACAACAACCAAAGTGCACTTCAAAATTACTCAGTTGTTGAGCATGATCTTGAAGTAACATTGGTCCTCTCATCTTTGTCCCTTCATCCCACTGTTGAGATTCCGCATGAATCAAACATATCAGCCCTTTTGTCATCTTTGACGCTTTCTCCACCCACTGAACCTCCACTTGAACTTCATCGAATTCCAGCCCCTCTTCCAGTGATAATCCCTCTTCCAGCCCCTCTTCCAGTGATAATTGAAGTTCAACATCAAAGAAATCCAACTCTCGAGGTATCTTACCTTTGGCAGTCTTTATATTTCCTTAAGTAGCCTTTAACATACATGTTCAATAAAACAACATTACTAATTACTAAGTATTTGTTCTATATTTCAGAGGAGGAAAAAGCGTCAAAGGTTCATAAACTTAACACACTGGAAATGGGACGAAGTCATTACTATTGATGATGAGGAAGAACTCCACCCGAGGCTTCCTTAAAAAGGAGTGACAAGCGCAAAAGAAAATTTTCAGTTTCGATATTTGGTAATAAACGGGTTACTTGTTTCGGACACGATAACATTAAAGATGATGCATAAACTTCCCTGTGTGAAGCACTTCAAACTATCACACGTTAAACTCTTAGAATCTTACATTCTAAGAACATAATGTATTATAGTATTTTGCTTTATTTTTAATATGAAATGTTATGCACTTCAAAAAGAGTAATAAAACTTGTTGGTTTCATAATCCAATTTACCTCACTAGCATGATCTTGATCAAACCGGGTTTAATTTCTTATATCGGGCCGCCTGGAATTTCTTGTTGGTTATTCCCGTTCGTTTTTATCCCAAAAACCAGCCCAATGTGTGACAACTGGCAAATTAGGGAGCCCTTTTAGGTAACCGCATTACGCTAGTTAGATCGAGTAGATTGTCTATAGGAGCTATTTTGGATAATGGTGACTTAATTGGTATCGTTTATTTGCTTTTATGATTGACTATGGTATCGATAAGTTATGGTATGAGTTATGGCCCGTAAAGTTAGGCACTACTTGAGTCGGCACAGTAAAAACCTGAAACAAGAGAAAAAGTGATGCACGTACAAGGCGCGTTCGGGGTCAAAGGAACTTCCTTTTCGTCGAGCAAGTTTTTCAACACCCTAGGCAGTGAACCTAATCGTTGTAGTGTAGTATTGATTAAGCCCCGGGTATTGATATCGTTCTCTAGGGGGATTAGGAATGCTAGTAAGAAGTGTACTACGCTAAGGTTGAGGTTGAGGAAGATTATTTTTTTATCTTTTTATATTTTTTTAGAAAGCTAAAGGTAAAATTTCGGGGTTTGGATTTGGGGGGTGGTACTTCTACCAATTACTTCTACTATCTAATTATCTAAACTATGGGTAGTCTATGTCTTTTTGATGTGTGCTCGTATGATGATTAAAAATGTGCTTACCTAGATACTATTACTCCCTAGTTATCTTTTATTGGTGGTTGAATTGTCATGTCCTTATTCTTAACGCGTTGTGTTCTCTAAGGTCGTAGGGTGTGCCTTTTTCCCTAACTCTTTGAGACTACCTTAAGGTTATTGCCTACGAAATTCTCTATGATTCATAAACTAGCTTTAAGGGTTATCTTTAGATGTTTAGACTACAAATCCGCTAGGTGATTCATAAACTAAGGTTCACAAAGATTACTCAAGCATTTAAACACAACAATGGTCTAATCGCACTCCTAAGCCAATTACAATTAAGATAAGAGACAACCAATCAATAATTAATAACTAGGTTTCATAGATCTAAGCAAACACACAAGAAATTTAGTCAGACATGTTTAACACGCAAGCATACACACATTCAACGGAAGACATAATGAAATCAATGAAGTAAAACACTTATCTTGATGTAAAATAGGGTTTGAGAACCCTAAGATACTGTCCAAGTCGGACTACAAACATTTAGGGTTTTTACTCCACAAGTCTACCTCTTAAAATTCTGAAAATTCGATTTCTATATATAATTTTACACTTGCGACGACGTCGCCTTATAGGTGGGACGCCATCAGATTGCCGTCAGTAGGGTTTTCGTCTTGGCCAAGTCATCGTTGGGACGACGTCACGTTGTAGTTGTGACGCCGTTGGGCTTCAGCAGTGACGTCGTCTGATTCTGGATCTAGGCCGTCTGGGATGAAAAGTCTTAGTGACGCCCTTCCTCTTCAAAGCCTAATGCGTGCAAAGACTATTACAAACGTGCATATCCGTATAACGTTAAAAATAGCACTGCACAGACAAAAAGAGTATGTGTGCAAAAGACTATTACAAACGTGCATATCCGTATAACGTTAAAAATAGCACCGCACAGACAAAAAGAGTATGTGTGCAAAAGACTATTACAAACGTGCATATCCGTATAACGTTAAAAATAGCACCGCACAGACAAAAAGAGTATGTGTGCAAAAGACTATTACAAAACATGCATATCCGTATAACGTTAAAAATAGCGAACAAAAGTGGAAAATAACATGCACCGAAGGCATCAAGAACTTGAATATAAAGAAAAGTTATAGCATAAATACAAAGCAAAGAAAGCATGCAGACATATAAGCAAAAAAGGCTGAAAACAATCATCGGAAGTATCACGAAACAAACAGACAGGCATTGTTCAGATGATTACAAAAAAAAAAAAAAAAAAAAAAAAAAAAAAAAAAAAAAAAAACTAACTAAATCTGCACTAAAGCGGTAGTACTTGCTTAAGGCTCGGACAGAACAACGGAGACCTCGCTAACTCCAGAAGATGGGTCACTTGCAACCTCAACAAGGGAGTTGGACCCACCAACATCATAATCTTCAACAGGAAGGGGTATTGCGGAAATATTAGAAGTACTGATAGTAAGAGGCGCAACCGACAAATAAGCAGTACAAACAGAGGCCAGCTCACTCGCTGAAGATGTTTCCACACCCATCACGTTACGAGCGGACAAAGGATCAATGGAAAAATTATAAACATCGGCAATAGACAACCGATAACCATCAAGGCATTTTCTAACCTGATCAACCCTCATTTGAACAACCTCCAACGAGCAAGACAAAGAGCCGTTGCCAACAATAAAATTACTACCCTTATCATAAACAGGGACAATGAGTTGCTCAAGATCCGGCTGTAACCCTGCAATTATAGGAGCACTCGCGGAAGGCTCATCAACACGGAGAAGGTCCATAACTTCCACAATACCATAATTCTTGTTGGACTTAAGCACGGAGAGCAAAGAAAACCCCACATTTTCAAGGGCCCTCACAGCGGAAACATAGTGGTCTTATGCAGAGGGATTATATGCAACAAGCTCAACAAGCTCTCTTTTCTCCTTACCATGGATAATGCCCGCAGCTAAACCTTCTTGTATACCCTTTTCAACG
Source organism: Chrysanthemum seticuspe (assembly GCA_019973895.1). Lineage (NCBI taxonomy): Eukaryota > Viridiplantae > Streptophyta > Magnoliopsida > Asterales > Asteraceae > Chrysanthemum > Chrysanthemum seticuspe. The sequence goes on from BPTQ01000004.1 coordinate 217,365,562, forward strand.
GCACGCTCAATAACCTTTGCCATTGCCGCAGTATACTCTGGAGAGTTTAAGCACTTAAACACAGCGAGGCTCATACCGTTCGTTAATAACCAACAACGGCTATATAATAGCGTAAGGAATCGGGGATAAAACTCCTCATCAAGATGACTAGCCAGGGCATACAAGTCAGCAACGGCCGAATTAACCTTCCGCATAAGTCCGGACATCTTAGCATCCTGAATCTTACAAAATTCCTCCTCCAAAGCAGCAAAGGTCGGAGCTCGACTGCGGAGCTCAGAACATGACTCTTCCAAAGCTCGTACCTACAAACAAAACAAAGTTAGAAAAAAAAGAGAGAAAAAAAGGGGGGGCACGGACGCACACCTGTCCGGAAAGACTAGAATTCTGAGACTTAAGAACAACAATCTCAGCTCTCAAGGAAGATGACTCAGAATCCTTAGCATCAAGAGACGATCGAAGCGTTGCCTCCTCGGCTCGAAGAGAGTTTCGTTCTTCCTCAAGAGCAGAACTCTAGTTCTTCAAAGATGAAAGTCCACAACAGAAGCCGCTAAAGATGCAGAAGCAGATGACGTTCCAGAAGAAATAGCATTGACATCCTCAGACTTCAGAGTCGAAATCTCCTTATCTTTACTCGCCAAAAAAGAAAATAAGTGTTTCCGCTCCATAGCATTATACTGTAAACGCTGACGGACTTCAGAACTAAAGCACAATTGTCGCGCCACGGCAACATTGAACTCACCCAGGAGGCGTACATACCCCATATTGCGGATATAAGAAAAAAAAGCTAGGAGGAGCAAACTCGTCCACCATAGAACGACACTCATCAACATCATCAAGAAGCAAACTCTTGGCAACATTCCATTTCAGAATATGAACACTAGATAAAGAGCTAGAGTCCGGGTCATCAACAGTCCAAATGTCCTCAGCCGAGACATCAAGACCTGAAAGATCATCAAGAATCAGACAAACACTACCAACCGGAAAAAGGCCACCTGGAAGAGGGGAAGGAACATTAACTTGACCCTTCCCCTTCCCAATAGAATAAGCAGCAGTAATGACGGCATCCGTCATAACAGGCGCAGGGGAACTACGAATAAGCAAGTAAAGAACAAATAAATAAAAGGGAGAAGAAAAAAAATAAGTAAAAAAAATAATAAAAAAACAACAAAACTAGAAGGAGAACCATTAGGATGGAGCAAACCAAAACCAGATTCAGTGGGCATCCCAGCTTCATAAAGGGGAGTAATTGATAATAAAAGAGAAGAAGAAGAATGAGTGGGCAAAGCATTTAAACAATATTCAAGAGTTTGCGACCTTTGAGCTAGCAACTTCTTAATGGAATCTGAAGACTTACCACCAGTAGAGGCCCTACTAAAATCATTAAGATCGCTCCTTGCCTTTTTAGGGGGATGAACGAGGTTGATACCAACTTTTCTCCTCCTCCTACCAGAACCAGAAGCCATCCCACTGTCAAAACCAATATCAGAACCTGAATAATCAGGTCGCGGAACAACACCACCAGATGATTGAGAAATTCTGATTCTCGAACAAGCAGTTACACGCTCAACTTCACCAGAGGAAGGAGGAACAAGAGAGACAGTACGACCTTCAGTCAACTTTAGCAAAGGAATTTCATCACCCTTCTGTGGCCGAGTATCAACAAGCAATTCCACTGGGTTTTTATTCTTAACCAACGACAACAAATCCATAGCTGCAGCAAACAGACAAAAAAGAAACATAGATCATAAGAAAATCAAGAAAAAGTTTAGAAGGCAAAAACATAGATACGGCATACCCACCCCGATTCTCTTGATCATAAAACACGGGATAAAAGTCATTGCCCAAAGTGTAATTACGGCTTAACCCAACGAAACAAAGGAAAGGCTCCGGAAACTTAACAAAGGAAGAAGCATTGGTAACAAGGGAGGTAACATGTTCAGCATCAAATTCAGTATCTCTAGGGGTAGTATCCTTAGGAAGATGTCCACCAATGAAGAAAGGATGGATAGAAGGACAAGCAAATGAGTCGATCCAGAAAAAGTGATCGTTCCAACTTTTAAGACAATCAAGGGGCTTATTATAGCAAACACCAAAACTATCAGCACGTTTACTAAAAGAAATCTAGCCATGACTCCGAGATAAGATATAAAAACACCTAAACAAACCAACTTAGGGTTCAATACCAAGTGCAAAACAAAGAATTTCAAATTGAGAAACCTTAGCAGCACCAATGACAGAAAGTTGCGAGATATGAATACGATAGTAGTCCAGAATCGAAACAAGAAAAGAAGACAAGGGAAGGCGGAAATTAGCAAACTCAAAAAAGTGGGTATAAACACCGATTTTTCCATTTGGCGCTTCACGAATACTTTTGTCAGGATCAGGCAATTTCGGATGAACAAAGCGCGGAATCGAATAATCAATACAGAAACGATCAAGTGCCTTCTGGGATAACTTAGACTTGGTAGAAGAAAAAGTACCCATAACGGAAAAAGAAAAAGGGAATCAAGAACCTAACCTGACCGCGAAACGTGGAAAACAGATACACCAAAAGTAAAACCAGATTGTAGAATAGCGTTCGCAACAGAAGAGCAGTAAAAAGAAAAAATGGCTAAAGCCAACATATGGGGTATTTATAAAAATGAAATGACGACTAACTAAGAAAACCATAAGAGAGGACACGCGTCCAAAAAACAAATTTAATCCAACGGTCAAAATCAAAGCCACACGGATAAGGATGGTATAAGATCATGGGCCCACAAAGTCAAATCAACCAGAACATGAAAAGCTGTAGAACGCCCACGTTGTAAAAAACACTTCTCAAGGAAAGGGAGCGTCAAAGGAACGCTTCGAGAATACGGAAGAAAAATTGACCCGCAAGATGTAGTCTAAGTAAATCCACTATGTGCGACAATATTCGCACGCCATGCACATACTAGACTGGGGGGACTGGATGATATAACAGTCCCTAAGGGTAGAAAAAAGTATTTCCGGAAAGGAAAAAACGCATGACGAAATCCTTAGTCAACTAAAGTCTAGTGACATCCACCGTATGTGACAATATCCGCACGCAATGAACATACTAGACTAGGGGGACTTGATGACGTATAGTATGTACAACATGCCTACTAAGCCCAAACATACTCTACGGCCACTCTAGGCTCAGGCCCAATGATTGCAAATCTTGGGCTCAAGTCCAACAATCACAAACCCTGGGCCAACAGTAAGCCCAATGACTAAATTGGCTACGGCCCAGGCCTTGGAATAAGCGCAAGGTACATAACGGGCTGAACCTTCAACCGTTAGGCCTCTCACGTCCGCATCCGCGATTAACACGGAACCCTTGTCCGTCAAGGGTCCGACTCCGGCGACTAACCACTATATGCGATAATCCAGAAAGCCCCAGTGGCAAACCTCGCCTATAAAAGGGGCTCTAATCCCCATACAAGGTACAACAACTTTCTCTCTCATAATTACACACATACTTCTACTTTCCCTCTCAAGAATGTATACTTACTCTCACGCCGGAGTCTAATCGTGGGGTTCGTCCCCACGGTAAGACTAACGGTTTACCTTTCTTGTGCAGGGATCTCATCCAAATTACTTGAATTAGTACAAGATCAATCCACTGGACATTTGTCGGCCCAGTCCGATAAGTTACAGTCACTTCTATTACCACCCATCGCACAAATTGTACTAACACACGCAATAAACACAACGAAATGTCTACTAGTGCACTCTAGGTCATAAATACATTTTTTAGGACGTTCAAGCTCACAACACTAATGGAAGAAGAAAGTTTTCCTAACCAAACGTGTAACAACCACTTAAACAACATACGACAATTAATAATTAACAACTAGGTTTCATTACATCTAAGCAAACACTATGTTGATTTAGCTAGACATGTTAAAGATAGAGAAAGAAGTAATCATAATCAAGCATAAATCAAACATAATGATAGAAGAGATTAAGGAACTTATCTCTTAAAGATAGAGGGTGTTAAAACCCTAAAAATACTATAAAAACCAAATAAAAGTCGTGCACCAAAGTTACTCTCTAAGGTTGCACACTAATGCAAAAAATTATAAAACTGTATATAGAATTACAATTGCAACAACGTCACTTTATAGGTGTGACGCCGTCATATCGCCACCATTAGGGTTTTGTCTTTTCCAAGTCAGCATTGTGACTGGGTCGCTTTTTAACTCAGACGCCATCCAGAAACCTCTGACGCCTTCCCTCTTTAATTATCCTGGACTGTCACATTATAAATTTGGCAAAAACTTCCAGCTCTTCTAACAAGTGAAGGCGTCACTTGTTACTTCTTTAATTTTTCACTGAGTCATCTCTAGTAAAATCTGGGTTGTCTTGATATCTTCATTTTCAAGTGACGGTGTCACCTTATAGGTTGTGACGTCGTGCGAAGCTCTTTTCCAGACTTTTTCATGACTTGGTCGTTTTCTTCACATTTTCATACCTTTTCGTACAAATATGCATGATTTCTAGCTTTTTCTTCCAAAGTACCTAAAAAGTTTAAAGGAACGAATTTAGGCAATATTTGATCACAAATACACGAGTTTTTGGCTTAAATGACCCCTTAAAAACGTACATTTTAAATCCTTATCAATACGAGATTCATGTTGGAGCCAATTGAAAGCCCAAAGTAAGTGAATTGGAAAGGAACCTGAAGCACAACCCGAACTACTAGCCATATCAGCAACTTTGACTTCAGTGACTCCAATGCCGTAAATATTGGATTTTTGAATGTTAGTTTTGAGACCCGAAGCTAAGTACAAAACTTGAAGAACACGAATGATGTTATCTAAGTCGCCAGAATTCCAATCAGTGGTAAATATAACATCGTCAGCATAAAACAAGTAAAATATTGTAATATCAGAAGAGCCTAGCTTAATCCCTTGAATTAATCATGAACCGCTAGCATTTGAAATAGCGCAATGAATACCTTCCATAACAAGGTGAATAAGAAAGACGAGAGGGGGTCTCCCTGTCTTAAAACTCTTTTAATATAGAACTCTGAAGTAGGACTACCAATAATCAAAATAGAAGCTCAGGAAAAATAAAGACAAGCTTTAATCCAAGTTCTCCATTTGGAACCGAAACCAAGGCTATGAAGAACTGTTAGGAATTAGAAATTCCCGGTATTAAAGAGTCGGTCACCTCAAGTATATGTAATCATTAGAAAGCTCGTAGTCGTAGTTCTTTTAAGTTAAGTAGTATTTAGTTAAGTAACACCGTGGAGGACGGACGGGTCTTTACCCACTGTATGCCTGATCCACAGCCCGATGTGTGGCGATTTATGTAAGACTATAAATACTCTCTACCTTCCAAGGTAGAGAGTTGGAGCTCATAATAATATCTTTCACCTTCTCTCACTAAGTTCCCTAAACCTCTAACTTTCTCTCTCTAGAATTCCACTTATACGCCACCTTGTTGTTATGGTTTGATGTGTATGTGAAAACTAATATCTTACAATTGGTATCAAGAGCCATGGTTAGATCATATCTTGCACATCTTTGGATTTCTAGTGGTTTTTAGGTGGTTTTTGAGTTTGAAAAAGTTTAGTGGTTTTTGCATCATTTGGTTGATTTCTTGGGTTAAAGTTTGGATTTTGTTAGTACTTTTATGTTTAGAATCATCACAAGTGTTTAGGTTTTCATTTGGTAAGCTTGAATCATCTTGGTTGGGTTGTTTTTGGATTGAAAAGTGATGTTTATATGGTTTTTCTTGCTAGCGACTTAGCTCACGGACTACTTTCTTCGTAGCGACTTGCTTTACAAATTTGTAGCGAGTTACAGTTTTAGACCTAGCGAGTTAGATCTAGCGATTTACAGTACAAGTAGTGGACTCTCCACTACGGGTAGCGACTTGGTGGTAGCGACTTGGTCTGTAGCGAGTTGCTCTTTAGCGACTTGTATCTTTAGCGACTTGAGTAGCGAATTGCTGCCAAAATTTTGCTAGCGACTTGAGGCTTAGCGAGTTACTACTTAGCGACTTGCTTTTGTCTAGCGACTTGGGACTCTAGCGACTTAGTGGTGTAGCGAATTAAGTGTTAGCGACTTAGTGCATTATCTTCTAGCGACTTAGTGCATTATCTTCTAGCGACTTGAGTGATTGTTTACGGTTTTCTCGTGATTTAGTAAAATCCCGTGAAAGAATCTATTTCCCGGTTTAATCATAGAGTTATAAAATACCGTATAATCTGTTAACATGTCTACCAACGTTCCTACTATCATCTCCACTGTTGCCGAGGATGTACAAGCAGCTGGCTCAGATACTCGTCCACCCATGCTTGACAGAACTGACTACGATTCTTGGGCTCAATGATGAGTGTGTAAATACTCATCATTTTTGTACAAAATAAACTGCAAAATCATCTGAAAACACTCAGAAACACATCAAAATGATCAAAATATCACAAATCAGTGTTTTATGTGTTTCAAATGCAAAATTATCAAAATCAGATGAAAAACATATCAAATTTGCAAAAATTGCAGTTTTAGTCCCCCAAGTTTATAAAATTGTCAAAAATAGTCCCTGAGCCAAAATTCAAAAGAAAAATCACCAAAGGTCTTTTTAAAATCACAAATTGTCATATGTAGTCCTTTGGTGAGAAATCTAAAAGTTTTGAGAAAATTACAATTTAGTCCCTGAAAATCCAAAATGTTCAAAATTAGTCCTTGGGAATTTCAGAAATGTCAAAAATTAACCCTTTGGATTATTTAAAGTTGGCAATACCAACCCTTGACTACATTTTCATAAGTTACATGTTTGGTCCCTGGGAATGTCAGTTTTACACATTTGGTCCTTGGTATATTAATTTCACAAACCAAACGGATCCTAATTATCCCAAGCCCAAATATTTAACCCATTGGCCCAACCTTGTACCTGGTCCAGTTTATCCAACCCGAAACCAAACCCAACACGTTTAAATAAACAAACCCGCCCCCCTAACCTGTCATCCCCGACATCTATGCCTGCAATTCCAACACCTCTGTCTCCCCCCTCCTCCAGCCACCCCTACTACACCCTTTGTCTCCCCCCACCTCACCTACCAAACCATCACATTAATTACACCTTGTCCCTGTCCCAACTGTCTTGTACCAATTTTGGCGCCAAAACCATCAAACGGCCAAGATGCTTCATAAGTCATCCAAGGGTTGAGATTTGTGGTGGGATTATCTCAGAAAGGTGAGAGAAAGCTCTTGGAGCTATAAAAGAGAAGAAAGAAGCAGTTTCAAAGGAGTAGTTAGTCAGTAGTCATGAGTTAGTTTTTAGTTTTTATTTATTTGTATTTGTTAGTCTTAAAAAGTTCTTAAGTCTGTTAAGCTTATTGTGAGTTTGTACTCTCATTTTCATTTCCCTTGTATCTCATTCAGTTAATGAAAAGTCAGTTTTTATTCAAGTATTAATCTCAATTCCTTTTCTGCTTTTAAGGTTTTCTTATGAGCTTATTGAGTAACTGAAGACTTAAGTTTAGCTTGCTTAATTCATGTTTCAGGTTTAAGCTTTTTGAGTAAAAGAAAAGAAAATAAGTTTCCTCAATTTTTCCATAGTAGTTTTAGTTTAATTTTGGTCAAGTTACAAAATTATAAAAAATAAAAATCACAAGTTTGCTAGCTTATCTATCTTGGGTTAAAAGAAAAAAATTCAAAAAAATAGTTTGCTAGGGCTGCTAATGGGTTAAAGTGGGTCAGTTGGCCCTTTGAATGTTCTGTGCAGGGGAGTTAATTCCAAATCCATGATTCTTTGCAGCTTATTAATAAGCTGTAGACAGCTTATTAATAAGCTGTAGACAGCTTATTAAGGGTGTTATTGGGGGGCAAAAGTACCAAGGGTTGGTGGACTCAAAGTATGCAAAAGTTCGAGTGTTCACTCCCTCCACAACTTATTCAAATTAAGCTCAAAACAGGATCTCTAAGGCTGTTTTAAACCTGCAGCCCCACAGGTTACTCATTCATTTTTTTAGCTTATTATTAGATACCTCAGCTTAAGTAGATTTGTGAGGTGTTTAGTAGGATATCTATAGTATATTCAGTGGTTAGTTATTTTTTTTAGGAGTAGTGCTTATTCCAATTTTTGTTTTTCCTTGTCTAGTTCGTTAGTATTCCCTAGTGTAGTAACTAGTGCTTTCTGTCCTTAACTTGTTCATTTAAACCTCTTTTGTAGCTTAAGTTAGTTTAGAAATTCACAGTTAGCTATTTGGTGTAGTCATTAGAAAATTGTCATGCCTCTTTTTATGCTTAGAAATGGAAAGTAGTGTTTGGAATAAAGCTTGGATCTGTGCTATAGATATGCTTAGTGGTCAAAATAAGTTGCCTTAGCCTAATTTAACCCCACTTAGTCTATACCTGTCATTCACCTGCTCTATGAAACTGTGAAAGTCAAATTCCTTTGAATCTGCCCTTATTGTCTTAACCAGTTAGTTATAGGAATGTGCAGTGTTGCATTTGGGTACATAAGTCAAAGACATAGCCTTTTTCAGTTGCATTACATCATAAAACATCATTACCAGCCAAGCATTTGGGATCAAAAGTCAGTTTAGTCAAACATCACATCTATTTTCAAAGGTCAAGAGTCCCCATAATCAGTCATGTCTCAAGAACTTGCAGACCTGTCCACAAGCTCATGAGAGCTTGTGAGTGGCTCATCTTAGGTTTACATGTACTTTGCTAGGTCTATTAGAGATTTCAATAATAAGTTTTAAGTTTCTAGCTTATTGAGTAGCTTATTTTTAAGCTGGAGCTAGGGCTGAGTAATGCCCTGTGCAGAGCAATTAAGCTGCACAGGTTTTGAGTGAAACTTACAGACTTCGCGCCTAACGTATAAGAGCCTTCCTTGGTCTCAATTTTGGTTTACTTGTCCCTTGCCAGGTCTACTCTAGGATCCCACATCTGGATTTAGGTTTTTAGTTTATTCAGCAGCTTATTTTTAAGCTGCAAGTAGGGAGGTAGAAACTGTTTTAGGATTTAAGCGTGATTCTCACCAAAGGCTTGCTTTCTGATTTTCATAAGTTTAGAGTAGCTTAATTAGGTTGCTTCATAGTGGTTTTAGTATAATATAGGTCCTGTGATCATTTGGTTCAACTATACAGCTTCTAGCTTATTTTGAATTGCTTATTTATAAGCCATTTCATTACAGAACTAGATTCCTCCACGCAAACACCTGTTTTTACAATTTTCCTAGATTCCTAATATTATTTTAAGTTTATTTTGAATTTTTCATATTTTTCTAGGTTAGTTTACTATTTTTCTTAATTTAAATTAGTTTTTAAGTCTTTTTAATTAGCATTTAATACAAAAAATTAAGAAAAGGTTCAAAAAAATAATTTTCCAATTTTCCTAGGTTTAGATAAATATAAAAAGTAAAAAAGGTAATTTTCCATATTCTTCATAGTTTATTTTGTAATTTTTAGCAATTTAATTAGTTTTTAATAGTTTAAAATTCATAAAAAATAGAAAAATAATCAGAAAAATACAAAAATAGTTTTGAAAATTCTATTTTGATATTTTAGATTTTTCCAAGTTATAATTTTATTTTTCTAGCTTTATTTCACATTTTCTTGTATTTTAGGTAATTACTTAATAGTTAAAATTAGTTTTTAATTAATAATAATTAGATAATTAGTTGTAAAATCAATTTTCTTCTTCTAAAAATTTTCTTTTATCATTAGGATTGTAAACATGTATTTTTCATATTTTTAGGATTTATATTGTATAAGTTTCACTTTTTATTTTTTACGTTTACGTAATTTTAATTTAAACGTAAATTTTTAGTTTTAAGTTTTAAACGTTCATCATTTTAAAAATAGTGATAGCGTTTATTTAAAATTTTTAATCTTTTTAATTTCCTTTAATTTTCATTTTAGCCCTTGTAGTTTATGTCCTTTTTCCGTAGTTATAATAATTCTCAATCTCCTTTTCCGTTCAAATCTCGCGATCACTATACGTCTGATAATCCATTGCACAGCTCGCTGGGACATAACGACCCGGGGAAACACTATACTCCTCAGATCTTCATTGAGTTCGTGTTCAAACTGTTTTAAGGTTCTTACGGTCCGCCATTCACAAGTGGCGGGCTTGAGTGAGAAACCTTGACGGTTTTGCACGCACCACTCAACGAATCAGATTGTATTGCCTTGGAAAGGAAAATGGTGTCAACATTCTCAAATCCATTGATGAAGGACCATATCGAGTTGAGACGACTAGAGACATACTTGATACTAATGAAGATGGTACTCCTGTTTACGGAATGGACAGACCTAAGATGTATGATGAGCTTGATGATAAGGATAAAAAGAGATTCGATGCAGATATCAGGGCTTCAAACATTGTTCTTCAAGGTCTTCCTAAAGACATCTACAAGCTGATCAATCATAACACTGATGCAAAGGCAGTTTGGGATAATGTTAAGATGCTTCTCTCAGGTTCAGAATTAACTATGGAAGACAGAGAATCCCAACTCTATGACGAATTTGAGCACTTCAAGATGAAACCAGATGAGAATGTCTATGAGTACTATGTGAGATTTCATAAGTTAGTGAATGACATGAGGAACATCAGAATGACTATGCCTAACATTCAGCTGAACTCAAAATTTGTGAACAACATGAATCCCGAATGGCACAAGTTTGTCACCGCTGTGAAGCTCACTAAAGGATTGAAGAATACAAACTATGAGCAACTCTATGCCTTCCTCCTTCAGAATGAGAGACATGCTATGTTTGAAAAATTGATTCTCAATCAGTTCAAAACCAACCAGGGAGAGACAAGCTCGTCTAATGACTCAACAGCTTTCTACTCAAACATCGGAATCACAACCAAAGCTTCACAAGTCATACCCTTGGGTAATGGTAATCACAAACTCATTCCTGATCCTATGTTCAAACAAGCTGATGCTGATGCTCACGTGGGTAACTTCATTAATCAACTAGCTCTTCTCATTAGTCAAAACATGAATTCTCTCCCACAAACCAACAACAACCTCAGAACAGCATCTAACCCACACAATCAAGCCACTGTTAAAGATGGAAGGATCGTGGTGCAACCAGTTCAGGAAAGACAGTATGATCAGGGAAGAGGTGGAGCTGGGAGAGGTTATGTTGGCAACCAGAATCGAGGAAGAAATGGTAACCAAGGTCAAGCTAAGCCAATCAAATGTTATAACTGTGGTGGTGAAGGACACATTGCAAGGAACTGCACATCTCCAAAGCGTCCACATAATGCTGATTACTTCAGAGATAAGATGCTGCTGGCACAAGCTCAGGACAATGGTGCTGCTTTGATGAAGAGGAATTGCTGTTTCTTGCTGAGGGCAATGCCAAGACCTATGATGCAGATGTGGATGAGCAGCCTATTCAGGAGATAGGTCACAATCATCAGAATGCCTTTCAAGTCGCTGAATGTGATGCATACGACTCTGATGTGGGTGATGGACCTACGGCACACACAATTTTTATGGCTAGCATTTCTCCAATGGTTTCTCCCAAGGTCTCTTCTTCACCACTAGCTGGCCCATCCCATGACAAGCTCATCTCAGAGGTATTAAAACTATACGATGATGCTGATGTGCAACAGATGCATGACAAAGTACAATCAACTGAAACTATTGAATCAAATATTGAAAATATGGGTAATACCGATATTGTCCCATATGATCAATATGTGAAACAAAGTGAAAGTGACGTTGTACCAAGTGATGCATCTTCTGCAGTCAACAATGACTATGTTTTTGATGAATACACTGCATGTGCCCCTGATAACTCTGTAATTTCTGAACTAAATGCCTATAAAGAACGTGTTGCTATTTATGAACAACGTGCTAAATTTGAGTTGACCACTCGTGAGCAGGAAATGGATGACCAAGTGAGTACAGTAATTAGAAAAAGTAAGTTTAGAGAAGAAGTATTGAAACAAGAATTAAATTCCTTGCAAGAAAAACTTTCTAAAACAGCTAAGCAAAAACAAGAACTTCAAGAAAATGTGAAAATGCTTAAGCAAGAATTTAATGCAAAGGAATCAAAACTCTTGAGAGATTTTTCTAATCTGAAAACTTTGAAAAACAAACTTGAAAACAAGTTGTACATACAAGGAAACACCATTCAGACTGCTCACATGGTCACTAAACATCGAGTCTTAAGCGATAAGCATAGCATTCCCCTTGTTGAGGAACCAAATCCAGAGGTAATTAAAAAGGCTAGAAATGCTCATAAGGTGCTTTATGATGGTAATGAAATCCTTAAGCCTAGGCAGAAACCTAGTTGCGTTGAGTGCACTGAGGAAGATAAGAAATCAAATGAAATCACTAGGGAAAAGATGAATAAGAAACAAAATGATCCCAAATGCAAAGAAAAAAAAATAATTATCACTCCTCATGACTACAAGAAGGAAAACTGGATTTCCTTGAACAAGTTTAAGCCTCAGACATTGTTGACTCCCGAACAAGTCTTCTGGAAAAAGGATTTAGATAAGCAGAAAGCGGAAAATATTGTTGAAACAAACCCTCCCCTTTGGAAAATGCCTAGAGCGACTGTGTATCCTCCTAATACACCAATGCATCTTGTACCTAGAACAATTGCCACTAAAAGCAAGACATTAATTAGCCAATACGTTATATTTCAACTATTTGTTGATTTTGAGAAAACTTGCAAGAAAAAGGATCACACCCACTGGTATAACTGAAGGAGAAAGGGGTTTTGAACAAATGAAAGAATGTTATTTAACTGAGGTCATGCCCTTCTTTAAACTTCTAAAAGATCACTTTGAGAGTCTTAAAAAGGGGATAGAAACTGATATTAAGGGAATGGAAAAGGAATTTGATGCAATGGTTGTTGAAGTTAGTGACTATGAGCGTGCACTGAAATATAATGAGATTGAGAGAAAGAACTTGCATACATTAAATGAGAATCTTATTACTGAATGTGTTGCTCAAGATGTGTTTTTCACTGCTTCAAATTGCTCTATTAATGCTTCCAAATTTCATGAACTATCTGTGGCCCTGAAAGTCTCCCATGATCGTGTCATTGAGCTTGAAAAAACTAATTCTAAACTAAACGAGAAAATTGAACTGGATGATCACGACAATTTCGTTAAACATTTTTCTAAACTAGAAGTTGAGCATTTTAATTTACAACTAAAATATCAACATCTTAAAGAAAATGTCAAAACTTCAAATGTCAAGACATCTTCAGATGCTCCAGAGTTTGATGCAGTTTTTCAAATTAACAAACGTGATGAACAGATTCAAGCTCAGTGCAACACGATCAGAAAGTTGAAAGCCCAAATCTCTCAATTAAAGGGTCAAACGAACAATATGACAGGCTCCCAAATGCCTCCTCCTTTAGATTCTCAGAATTCTCAAACGTTTCATCTTCAAAACTTAGTAAATGCTTTACAAAAGGAAAACGAAAGTTTTCTAGAAGAAAATGAAAAGGTTAAACGTCATTTCAATGAGTTATTTGAATCAATTAAGGTCACTCGTAACAAGAATAACGAACAAATAGCTTCATTGCAAAAGGAAATTGAGAATCTGAAGAGTCAGGTAAAAGGGAAAATGCCAATGACCAATGGGGAGAATGGTGTATCAAAGGTTCAATCTTGTAATAAATATGCTTTGTCTGTAACATATGTCCCTCCTCATCTAAGGAACAACAAACTAGCTATTCAAACATACTTCTCATCTCTTAAGGATTGCTTAGAATGCCTGCGTGAGATTGTTGAAGAGGATAAGCTAGAGAAACCTCATGATAATGCAATTGGACATGCATGCTTATATGCCAAACGATCTCAAGAAATATTAGAATGCTTGATCACAATATGCCCAAAGACATTAGGTGAGAGAGTTAACCCTTTGATTCCATGTTCGATGCCTAATGCCAAGTATGATATGCACTCGATTCCCAATGTTTTGAATGTGAACCGTAGTGTGCCTTTGAGTAGTTTAGATTATAGATCTGTCAATGCTAAGAAAGAGAACTCAAGTGTGCCTTCTAGGAGTACAAATCTCAGTACCTCTAGTTTTAAGAATGTGAACCATAGTGCACCTACATGTAGCTCAGATCCCAGCACATCTAAACAGGTGATGCAAAGAGTAGTTAAGCCAACTAATGTTCCCATTCCCTCTACAGGAGTAATCAGTGACATTAAAGGGAGCAGGTCAAAGTCTCAAGACAATACAAGGAATGATAGGACCTCGCAAGCTAAGAATGTGCACTGGAAAAGAGTAGAAGAACAATCTAGGAACTTTAAGTTTGAATCGAATAAAACGAATCGTGTTGATTCTAGTATTAGCCATAGGCGTACTGTAATTAATTCGAATTCTGATACTATTTGCAAACCTTGTATTGATGTCTGCTTGAATTCTGTCTCTAATCATGAATGTGATGTTAATGCTCTGCCTAATGATGTTAATTGTCCAGTTAATATTGTTAATGCTAAAATTCATGCTAAGAAGGCTAAAAGGCAAAAACGAAAGAAAGTTAGAAAACAGTGGAAACCCACAGGAAGAACATTCAGTAAAATAGGCTTCTATTGGATACCTGTTGGTCATAAGACTAATCAGATAATGCCCACTAGAAAATGGATGCCTACTGGTAGAACTATTCCTTTAAGAAGTGATCACACTGTGAACAGGGCTAATACAGACACTAGTACTGCATCTATTCACAATGATTCCATTGCCTCACTTTCTGATATGAATGCTTCTATTTCTGATGTGGGTGTTCCAACCATTGTAACTAACCAAATGGAACCCATTCTAGCATGGGGATCCCAATTATCCAGTTATCCATTCTTGTCTGTGTTCAACTGCAGATCGTTCAAATCGTTCTGTGGTACCTGGACTCAGGCTGTTCCAAGCATATGACTGGAGACCGGTCGCGGCTCATGAACTTCGTGAGCAAATTCATCGGGACTGTTAGATTTGGTAATGATCATTTCGGTGCTATTATGGGTTATGGAGATTATGTTGTTGGTGATAGTGTCATCTCTAGAGTTTACTATGTGGAAGGTTTAGGTCATAATCTGTTCTCTGTTGGTCAATTCTATTATTCTGATCTAGAAGTAGCCTTCAGAAAACATACCTGCTTTGTTAGAGATCTTAATGGTAAGGAACTGTTAAAAGGAACTCGTGGCTCAAATCTTTACACCATCTCTATCGATGACATGATGAGGGCCTCTCCAATCTGCTTGTTATCAAAGGCTTCAAAAACAAAGTCATGGTTGTGGCATCGTCGTCTCAATCACTTGAACTTCGGCACCATCAACGATCTTTCCAGAAAGGACTTAGTTGTAGGTTTACCTAGACTAAAGTATGAAAAGGATCATCTTTGTTCAGCATGTCAATTGGGAAAAAGCAAGAAGTATGCCCATAAACCCAAACCTACTAACTCTGTCACAGAAGTTCTTCATATGATTCATATGGATTTATGTGGACCAATGAGGGTGCAGAATATCTTTGGGAAGAAATATGTGTTAGTTGTGGTTGATGATTACTCTAGATTCACCTGGGTCAAGTTCTTAAGGACAAAGGATGAAACTCCTGATATCATCATCAAACTCATCAAACAGCTGCAGGTTCGACTAAACAAAACTGTCAGAATTATCAGAACAGACAATGGAACTGAGTTTGTCAACAAACAACTTAGTGAATTCTATGAAAGCGTTGGAATCAGCCATCAAAGAAGTGTTCCACGAACCCCTCAACAGGACGGTGTAGCTGAAAGACGAAATCGTACTCTTGTTGAAGCCGCTAGAACAATGCTGATCTACACAAAGGTTCCAATGTTTCTCTGGGCTGAAGCAATTGCCACTGCATGCTACACACAAAATCGTTCCCTGATTCACACTGTTCATGGAAAAACTCCATATGAACTTGTCCACAACAGAAAACCTAATCTATCTTTCCTTCGTGTGTTTGGTGCATTGTGCTATCCAACTAATGAGGGTCAAGACTTAGGCAAACTTAGGGCCAAAGCTGACATTGGAGTATTTGTAGGATATGCATCAAACAAAAAGGGATACCGAATCTACAACAAAAGAACCCGAAATATCATGGAAACAATTCACGTTACGTTTGATGAGCTGACCGGTCAAATGGCTCCTGGACACTCCAGCTCAGGACCCGCTCTTCAAAACAGTCCCATTGGTTCATCCCTTGTTCCAAACTCCTATCAAGAAACTCCATATGTACCTCCATCTGAAGATGATGTAAAGAAATTGTTTGATCCTATGTTTGATGAACTGTATGATTCAATTACTAATGAGGTGTTGATCCCTACAACAGAGGATGCTCATATTCCAGTGAATGAAGTCAATCCCTCAGTCTCAATATCCTTAAGTCAAGAAGCACCTGCTGCTGATCCTTCAGTCTCATCAACAAATCATCATTCTTCAAATATACATCATGGAAATGTTTCTGGCATCAATGATGAAGTTAATCCCTTTGCTACTCCTGAAGATGCTCCATTTGAAAACATATTTGCTACTCCTGAATCATCATCAGAACCATCTTCTTCAGGAGACATCGACTCAGCTACCTCAGTTCCTCAACAACTGCCACATGAACACCTCAGAAAATGGACTCACGATCATCCATTAGACAACATCATTGGAAATCCCTCTCGTCCTGTATCAACCCGGAAACAACTTGCAACCGATGCCTTATGGTGCTTCTTCAACTCCGTACTATCTAAGATTGAACCAAAAGATGTTAAAACCGCCATGAATGAAGATAGCTGGTTCAATGCCATGCAAGATGAAATTCATGAGTTTGATCGTCTTGATGTATGAGAGTTAGTACCTGCTCCAGACTGTGCTATGATTATAGCTCTTAAATGGATCTTCAAAGTGAAACTTGATGAGCATGGTGATGTATTGAAAAACAAGGCTCGATTAGTTGCTAAAGGATACCGTCAAGAGGAGGGTATTGATTTTGAAGAATCTTTTGCTCCTGTTGCTCGAATCGAGGCAATCAGAATCTTTCTGGCTAATGCTGCTAGTAAGAACATGGTAGTCTATCAGATGGATGTGAAGACGGCATTTCTAAACGGAGATCTTAAAGAAGTCGTCTACGTCAGCCAACCTGAAGGATTTGTGAATCAAGAGCATCCTACTCACGTTTATCGTCTAAAGAAGGCTCTTTACGGTTTAAAGCAAGCTCCAAGGGCATGGTATGATACACTGTCAAAGTTTCTTCTATCAACCGGATTCAGCAAAGGAGCAGTTGATCCTACATTGTTCACCAGGAAGTCAGATGCTGATCATGCAGGTTGTCAAGATACACGTCGAAGTACATCTGGAGGTGCTCAGTTTTTGGGTGATAAGCTTGTGAGCTGGTCTTCAAAGAAGCAAATGAGCACTTCTATTTCCTCTACAGAGGCTGAATACATAGCCATGTCATCTTGTTGTGCTCAAATCTTATGGATGAGATCTCAATTATCTGACTATGGCTTTGAATTCAACAAAATCCCTCTGTACTGTGATAATAAAAGTGCTATTGCTCTCTCATGCAACAATGTTCAACACTCAAGAGCAAAGCATATCGACATTCGACATCATTTCATCAGGGAACAAGTGGAAAAAGGTGTGGTGGAACTATATTTTGTGAGGTCTGAATATCAGTTAGCAGACATCTTCACCAAAGCTCTTCCAAGAGAACGTTTTGAGTTTATTCTTCCACGACTTGGTTTGAAAAGCCTTCAACCAGAAACTCTCAAACGTCTTCAGGAGGAAGACGAGGAGTAAAGGTCTATCTTCATCTATCTCTTGTAAATATTTTTTTGAAAAATAAAATACAAAATTATAAAACCTTCAAAAATCAAATAGAAAAATTATAAAACTTTCATAATCCATAAAAAAATTTGAAAATTTCGAAAAAAAAAATCTTCAAAAAAAAAAAAAAAAAAAAAAAAAAAAAAATTGTCATTTTGTCTTGTTTCTTTCCGGTTCGATAATATCTACGGTCTTTGTGCTGTCATTCAAAGAATGACACGGGACTTTAGATGTTGTTCGAATTCTTAAAAAATATATATATATATATATATATATATATATATATATATATATATATATATATATATATATATATATATATATATTTTTGAGAGAAAGAGAAATGGTTTATTGTCATTTTCAGGCAATAACCCGGTTTTATAAGAAAGAACAGAGCCATGTTTTATCATGTTTTCAAAATTCCATGCTCTGATTCTATAAACATTTATCTGCTGAAAACTAAATGCTTTGAAAAATAACTCGATCTCTATTTTTGATAATCATCAGGACTTATTTGTCAAAATCTCTATCTCTCAATCAACAACCTATGTCATTGATTGAGGGGGAGAATGATTTCAATTAAATTAAAAAGTTATTTGGCATTAAATTGTTTTCAAAAGATATACATGCATGTTTTATCAATGGAGTTTAAAGTCTTAAAATCCAATCCTTATCAGTTCAAACGCTTTCATAATCAAGTCACAATTCTCCTTAAAAGCTTTCAAAATCAATTTAAATCTATAAGAGATCACAAATCTCAAATGATTTGATAATTGTGATCGGGGGAGAATGTGTGATTTAAATTGGATTTAAACTGATAATTCGGTAAATGGTTTTATAAGGATGTACATGCTGTCCTTCCCACATGTGACAAACGATTTCAAACTTTCCATGCACATGTTGAGGGGGAGCATCTATCTTAAACCTATGATTTGAAATGTGATCAACTTATCTCAATGTGCAGATTCCCTCTAGTATGTGCAAAACTCTCTTCAAACCTCGAGGCACATATTGAGGGGGAGCAAATTTATGGAAACCTCATCCTTCCCGGAAATGCTCTATCTACTTGATTTGATGTGGGAAGTGATGTTGATATCTTTTAGAAAATGGTAATCAAAGAAGTTAATTCTTTCTCTTGCCTCCGTGTGCAAAACATTTTCAAATACTTGATGCACATGTTGAGGGGGAGTTCTCGTTCTAAAAATATCAAAAACAATTTCAGGTACAAAATGCTTTGATAATATATCATAAGTATCTGAATTGATTTTCAAATGGTTCCATATGGCAGATGAACAATACCAAAAAGACCTACCAACTTTACTTTATGTATGGTGATATAAGGATGATAAGGTTAGGTTTTTGTTCCCATGATCCGCCAGAACCGAAGGGATCTACCCAGGGACAATCCACTAGTTAGTGTAGAAGTCCTTAGGTATGATGATAAAAGGAGAAAAGTGAGATATGGGAAGAGTGCAGACTGAGACTGAGCTAGTACTGGAATAAACCCAACAAGGTTCTAGCTATGAAGTCTCGGTAAGCACTGAAGGGGTTGAAGAATTAAAAAGAATTGAATGAGAAAAGGGTGAAAACAAATAGCCCTCCATTTATTCAACCTTAGGGCAGAAACCGGGTTCACTTCATATGCTACTGATGGTAACATCGGTATTGAAGACAAGACGTCATGGACCCAGTGACGCACTGCACTTCAACTTTCCAAACCACTCAAGTTCCTCTTAAAAGGACTTGTTTCATTCTCACGGGGAACCGACATTATCTATCGATTTTCTCTTAGAGATTGTTGATATTGAAGAAGGAGACCCTCTCCCTAGTCTCCGGCACAGGATCCAAATATGCACAAATTGAGTCTAGAGCCACGAGATCATCAATAAATCTCATTAGGACACTTTCAATGAAGACTCTCTGTTTCACACAATGTGGAAAGAGAGATTATATCTTGAGTCCTACGCATTATCCTTGTGGTATTGCCAGAACATCTGAGTGATGTGTATACATATTCACAATGAAGATGGAAAGCCTTCTGGAGCCAACATCAAACAAGCTCCTGGTAGGTGGCATGTGAGATCTATTATATAGATCAACCATGTGACAACTGAACAGAAACAATGGGGCGATTCAATCTCTTGAATCAAACCTGGTTCAGGTTATGGATTGACGGATACCTTTGAAAAACCGGTCTTTGTGCTTAACAACTCTTTTATTCAGTACATCGACCGTGTACTCATTTTTCAAACCAAAAGGTGTTTTTATGATTGATAATTGATTTTCAATAAAACCTTCGTTGTATTGCAAAAACAATTTTCTATTGAGCAATACACGATTGTTTTTCAAATCTCTTTTCATCAATCAGTGGACTTAAAATTCGCTGGTTCACTCACTCCGTGTTGTCTTCTTTGAGATGTTCCGGTTTGAGAACAGCTAGAGCAGCTGCGAAACCCTGTCAAGGAAATTCTTCGGAATTATACCTGATCACAGGCAGTACATGTACTGTTCAACGGGGAACCGTGGGCCGTGTACCTCAATTCAACGAAAGTGATCAAAGACACTTTCGTGCGATTTATTGCTAACTGTTGTATGCAGGTACACCCGACGTTTGCAGCTGATCAGAATGAAGCGGTCAATCCATAGCCGCATGCTCACTTAACACATTCAACTCAAAGAAATCATGATTAGTGCATCAATGACTCTGATATTTTCACTCCAAGCTTCTGCTACGCTGCTGCCAATATCATGAATCAACTAAAGCTTCCGCTACTCTGATGAGAAGACTTCATGATCCAGAATGTGAGCATGTCGGTCCTAAAGTCACAACATCACATATTACCAACACCACAAAGGATGTGTCAGAGATTGTTGATAACTGATGATCTCAAAAGATGGCTCAAAATTATTATCACGTGGATCAGTAAAAGACCTCCACTTGAAGTAACCTAACATGCAATGTGAAGAATCAATGACTACGAGCTTAGGAGCAAAGGACTACATCAAGAATGCAAGATCAATTGTTAATGTATTATCTGGTTGTATTCAATGTATTTTTGGTACTTGATTGAGGTGACCTCCCTTAGGGGGAGATTGTTAGGAATTAGAAATTCTCGGTATTAAAGAGTCGGTCACCTCAAGTATATGTAATCATTAGAAAGCTCGTAGTCGTAGTTCTTTTAAGTTAAGTAGTATTTAGTTAAGTAACACCGTGGAGGACGGACGGGTCTTTACCCACTGTATGCCTAATCCACAGCCCGATGTGTGGCGATTTATGTAAGACTATAAATACTCTCTACCTTCCAAGGTAGAGAGTTGGAGCTCATAATAATATCTTTTACTTTCTCTCACTAAGTTCCCTAAACCTCTAACTTTCTCTCTCTAGAATTCCACTTATACGCCACCTTGTTGTTATGGTTTGATGTGTATGTGAAAACTAATATCTTACAAGAACAAAATCTAAATATTTCCAACTAACTGTATCAAAAGCTTTTTCGAAGTCCCCTTTAAAGATGAGCCTTTTTTTCTTCCTCCTTTTATACCAATCAATGACTTCACTAAGAATAAGCAGGCCGTCAAGAATCTGACTACCTAAAATAAAATCAGATTATTCAATGCTAACCATCTTGTCATTCACTTTAGAAAGCTGATTTGCGAGAATTTTAGCGATGATCTTGTAGTGAATGCCAATCAACAAATGGGACGAAAAACTTTCATATATATAGGATTACTAACCTTTGGAATAAGAGTGAAGAACGAAGAATTAGCACCATGAGGCATCAATCTTGTTTCAAAAAAAGAAGTAACAAAGCCGAGAATATCCATCGTAAGAAGATCCCAAAACTTCTTAATAAAAGAAAAGGAGAAACCATCTGGGCTAGGAGCTATGTCATTGCCACAATCCCACACTGCCTTATTGATTTCGTCCAACAAAACATGTGTCTCCAAGTACTCGCGATCAGTGGAGCAGAGACCAGAAGAGTGAGTCAATGGTGAAAAAGTAACCTCGGAATCTTGAGCTTGGTATTTGTGTTTGAAGAAATTGACAAAAGCATCTTTAATAAGAATTGGATCCGAAATCCAAACACCATATTGCATAATACCATTTATCACTTGAGATCGTCTCTTGTGATTTATCAACCTGTGAAAGAGTTTGGAGGTCTCGTCACCTTCAATGTCCCACTTAATATGAGCCTTTTGAATTAAATTGTGGGCTTCAAGTTTGTCAAAATTATCAATGTCATGGAGGAGCTTAATGCATTTTTCACAATCAGTGTGACTAGCAGTTCCTTCATCAATCCTTTTTTTGATAATCTGAAGGTCATTCAAAGCCTCTTTTATTTTGCGATCATTATTCTTAACATAAGTGAGCCATTGCTTGATAGAGGTATTGAGAGATCGCAATTTTTCATGAGACTTAAGAGTTCTACCGTCATTATTTGCTTCTAAAGTAGACCATGTGGATTTAATGACCTCTTCAAAACCATCACGAAGTAACCAGGAATTATAGAATTTGAACGGAGTAGAACCAAAATTCAGTTTTGAAACATGAAGAAGTATCTGAGTATGATCCGACCACCCACAGTTAAGAGCCGTGACATAAAAATCAGGAATAGCCTCTAAAATATCATCAAAAATAATGAAACGATCCAGGTTGTTAAGTTTGGTTCCAGCTTTGTTCATCCACGTGTAGTAACAGCCACCAATTTGAAGGTCAACTAGACCTGAAGAATCAATAAAGGAGTTAAAACAATCAGCTTCATGTAGAGAGAATATGGAACCAAACCTTTTGTGTTCATAACGAACAATATTCAAATCTCCAAAAAGAATGAATTTTCCATTGTGGTGTTACATGAAGTCTATAATTTATTCCAAAGAGATGTCTTAGCCAACGTATCTTGAGGACCATATATGTTTATCATATAACAATCACCCATCGTGTTTTTCCAATGACCTTTGACAATAATAAATGACGCTTCACAGTAAATGTCTTCCTTCTTGAAAATGTTCGGGTCCCACATAGAAATCAATCCACCGATCTACCACGAGCCATGCTACATTCATAATAAAAATTAAAGTTCCCCTACATTTTCTTAAGATGAAAAAGCTCAAGACGAGTCATTTTGGATTCTTGAAGACAAAGGAAATGAATATTGTATTTGAAACACATTTCTTGTATCCAAACACGTTTACACCTTTTCTTCGTACCACAACTGTTTATAGAAAGAATATTCATTTATCCGCAATGTATACGCCAATTCCATTAATCATACGATTGTGGGATTTTCTACAACCTCTAACATCATAACCTAATGAGTCTCCAACTTCAATAATCCTATTAAGTTCATGCATTAACGAAATTCCTTTTATGTCTTTCTTATGATGACGAATAAAAAAGGTGGAACACTTACTTGTGTGAGGTGAACTCCGCTTTACATATTCGAAACCAGGTGGTCTACTAATATCAGACGATTCATTATCATTTATTGAGTTGATATCCTTATTAACTTCCTCTTCCATGTGCACTTGTGTACTTTAGCATCTTGATCCAATTTATTGAGTTTATCATTCAACTCGTTCAAATCTTCTACAGAATTCTCTTCGATAGAATCTACAACTTTTTCATCCTCATTGATATCTATATGAGATGTCGTATCAAGAGAGTTTTCAAAAATATTTATGCTCCATGATCCTAGCTCTTGAACAAAAACTTGAAATAACTCCCCATGGACTTCAACTTGTATCTTTTCGGATATAAGACTTTGAGATTTAGTTGCAATGCACACTCTACCCGTACTCATGACAGTGGATTCTTTAGATTCAAAAAACATGAATATTCCACACAAGGAAGCCACGGTCTTAAAAGAATTAGAACCCTAAGCACATAGAGGTAACCCGATGATCTCGACCCATATCATGCGTTCATCTACTATAAACGAAGGTGATGGAGATTTGGCTAATGTATAGAAGTTTTTCAAGTTCGTATTATCAAGAAAGTTTGAGCAGGCCAACGTTGAGGGGAATTGAATCCAAATCCAAAGTGCTAGGATTTAGTAAATTTGTAAGTTAAAGACTCGGTCACCTCAGGTATTTGTTAGTATTAGAAAGTTCGTAGTCTTAGACGTTTAGTTATAAGTAAGTAGTTAGTTAAGTAACACCGTGGAGGACGTATGGGGCTTTACCCACTGTATACCTCATCCACAGCCTGTAGGAGGCGTATCTTGTAAAAACTATAAATACCCTTACCACCCAAGGTAGAGGGTTAAAGCTTCATAATACACATTTACTTTCTCTCTATAGAAGTTCCTTACTCTTCCACTTTCTCTCTCTAAACCCTCTCTTAATACTCGATCCATATAGGGTGTGTTTAAATTAACCAATCTTTTACAATTGATATCAAGAGCCATGGTTTGATCATCTACTTCGTGTGTGCTCGATTTTAGATTGGTGATAGAGGTTTTATGGGTCGGATATTTTAGAGACTTTTTTCACTAGTTTGATCTTATTTAGTGGTTAAGTTTGTTATTTGGTTGTACTTTTGTGTTGAGGTTTATCATATTAGCTTAGTTTTGGGTTTGGAAGGCTTGTTTCATCTTGTTTGTGGTGGTTTTTTATTGAAAACGCAAGGTTATGTTCATGTTCTTCGTTGCGTTTTGTGTCCTCTGAGGTGCGACTTGTTAGGTTCTTGGTTGCGGTTTAGTACATTCCTTCTTGCGAGTTGCTTATACTAAGTTGCGACTTGGCAGAATTTGTTGCGGTTTGACGTTTTTTGTGTTGCGGTTTGATTTTTATAATATTATCCGGTTGGGATTTGTTTGAAAAGGACAAAACTTGTTTTTTGTCAGTCAGTTAAATGACAAAAAGGACGATTGTGACACTTGTACCTATTGACAGTGACCTACGATTTGTCATTTTTGTGTTGCGGTTTGTATCTCTGCGACTTGACAGGTGTTGCGGTTTGTATCTCTTCGACTTGACAGGTGTTGCGGTTTCTATCTCTACGATTTGATAGGTGTTGCGGTTTATATCTCTGCGATTTGTCTTTGTTTGTGGTTTGCGTCTCTGCGTTTTGAAAGTTGCGTTTTGGGTATTTTGCGATTTGTCAGTCTTGCGATTTGAAGCCTTTGAGATTTGTGTCTTGCAACTTGTCTTTCTTTCTTGCGGTTTGAAGATAGTTGAGATTTATCTCTTGCTATTTTTCAGTCATGCGTTTTGTCAAGCATTGCGGTTTTTGTGTTGCGATTTGGAAGTTGCGATTTGTCTCTTGAGATTTGACACTTGAGGTTTGAGTTCTACGGTTTCCTCTTGATTTTGTAAAATCCCGCGAAAGATTCGATTTCTCGGTTAAATCAAAGAGTTGTAAAAGTCTCGTGTACTTAGAAATCATGTCTAGGGTTTCAGATGATGTTCAAGCTGTTGGGTCCGATACCCCGCCCTCCTATGCTGGATAGAACTGATTATGAATCTTGGGCTCAGAGAATTCGATTGTATTGCTTAGGCAAAGAGAATGGTCTTAACATCATTCAATCAATTGATGAACGTCCGTACCAGATGGGCACCACCAGAGATGAACTAGAAACTGGTGAAGATGGACGTGTTACTCTGGGAATGGATAGACCAAGGACTTATGATGATCTCAATGATAAGGAGAAGAAAAGATATGATGCTGACATCAGAGCTTCCAACATCATCCTTCAAGGTCTACCAAAGGACATTTACAAGTTGATTAATCACAACACCCAGTTTGGGACAATGTCAAGATGCTTCTTTCTTGCTCAGATTTGACAAAGGAAGATCGAGAGCCACAAATGTACGATGACTTTAAGAACTTCAAGATGAATCTAGGGGAGAGTATTATAGAGTACCATGTGAGGTTTCACAAACTTGTGAATGATATGAGGAATATTAAGATGACTATGCCAAATATCCAACTCAATTCCAAGTTCGTAAACAACATGAACCCTGAGTGGAACAGGTTTGTTTCCGCAGTGAAGCTGAACAAAGGATTGAGGAATACGAACTATGAGAAGTTGTACGATTACTTACTTCAACATGAGAAGCATGCTACCTATCACTATTTGATCATTGAAAAACTGATAAGGATTTAAAACGTACACTTTTAAGGGGTCATTTAAGCCCTTAATCGCCCACTTTTATATCCGTTACTGCTTAATTTCGTTCATTTTCACTTTTTAGGTCTCTTAGAAGCAAAATGCTGGAATGATGCATTTTTGGACGAAAAGGAGTGAATATGTGAAGAAAATTGCTAAGTCAAGATCAAGACACTCAAGCTGCTGGAATTACACCTGACGGCATCCCAAACAGAGGGAGACGCCGTCCTTATTTTGTGACGACTTAGGAGCGAATTTTCTATTTTACACCTAACGGCGTCAGGCTTTGAAGAGTAAGGGCGTCATGAAGACTTTTCTTCTCAGACGGCCTAGATCCAGATTCAGACGACGTCACTATTGAAGACTAACGGCGTCACAACAACAACGTGACGCCATCCCATTGATGACTTGGTCAAGACGAAACCCTAATGGCGGCGATCTGACGGCGTCCCAACTATAAGGTGACGCCGTCGCATATGTAAAACTATATATATAAATCGAATTTTCAGAATTTTAAGGAGGTAGACTTGTGGAGTAAAAACCTAAAACGATTGTAGTCCGGTTTGGACAATATTTTAGGGTTCTCATACCCTATTTTACATCGAGATAAGTTATTTATTCCCTTGATTTCATTATGTCTTCAATTGAATGTGTGTATGCTTGCATGTTTAACATGTCCAGCTAATTTACTTGTGTGTTTGCTTAGATCTATGAAACCTAGTTATTAACTATTGATTGATTGTCTCTTATCTTAATTGTAATTGGCTTAGGAATGCATTAGGCCATCGTTGTGTTTTTAATGCTTGAGTAATCTTTGTTGAACCTTAGTTTATAGTTACTAGTGGCATTGTAGGCTAAACATCCGAAGACAACCTTAGTGTTAAGTTTATGAATCCTAGAGATTTCGTAGTCATTAACCTTAAGGTAGTCTCAAAGAGTTAGGGATAAAAGCACACCCTACGACCTTAGAAAACACAAAGCATTAAGAATAAGGATGTGACAATTCAACCACCAATAAAAGATAACTAGGGAGTAATAGTATCTAGGTAGACACATTTTTAATCGTCATACGAGCACACATCAAATAGACATAGACTACCCCTTAGTTTAGATAATTAGATAAGTAGAAGTAATCGGTAGAAGTACCACCCCCCAAATCCAAACCCAGAGATTTTACCCTTAGCTTTCTAAAAAAATATAAAAAAGATAAAAAAAAATAATCTTCCTCAACCTCAAACCTTAGCGTAGTACATCTCTCACTAGCATTCCTATTCCCCTAGAGAACGATATCAATACCCGAGGCTTACCCAATACTACACTACAACAATTAGGTTCACTGCCTAGGGTATTGAAAAACTTGCTCGACGAAAAGGAAGTTCCTTTGACCCCGAACGCGTTATACGAGCATCAAGTTTTTGACGCCGCTGTCGGGAAATAGAATAGCTAGTTAAATTTCTATCTCGTTTAGGTTCCCTTGCTTGATTCCTATCAAGTAAGATTTTTTCTCATTTTTAGTTTCCTTGTAGTCTATCCCCCTTCTTTGTGTTTATGTTCATAAAACCCTTTTCATTTGTCGCTATGGCAAGTGAAACTGCATTTGAATCATTAACAAATGAGGAACAATTGAATATCACAAATTGGATTGCTTTTTATTGTTCTAATGAATTTGTGAGTGATCTTAGAGATATCCAAAAGGAGACGGGTGTAAGGTTGGAAGGATTTGATAAATTTTGTGCTTGTGTGGCTTCTATTCAACGACCATTGTTAGAATCAACTCCTTTTAGTGAGACCCTCTGGAAATATTTTGAGAAAAGCCTCCTAATCATAAACCATCAGTTGAATGATCTTAGGCACCATGATCAAAAAGACCTAGTTTTTAAGAACATGGAACCTAAACCCGAACAAGATTGTGAGATGGTTAGAGTTGAACTACCTAGCTGTATGTGTAAGATAGATTTCAAAACATATGACACGCATAAGGAATCCTTTAGGCAAATAGAACATAGTGATCAAATTTTTGAGAATGATTCTTTTGAATCGGACCAAGAATTTGAAATGGCTAGAGAAGGATTTGAGATACTTAGGAGTGTATTTGGGTTAGATCATACTAAAACACATAATGAACATTTAGGAGATCTAGATATAAGGGAGAATGAGGTGGAAACTCCAAGCCCACAAGCCCTACCATCACTTGAGGAACACACATCGCCTATAACTTACCCGGAAGAAGTAGAAGAAACTATAAGAATCTTGATATAGAACCTTTGGACCAAACACCACTAGAGAATGTAGGTTTAGATGCTTATTGTCATGACCTCTCTCTTAGTCCTAGGGAAGAGTTAATACAAATAAGCCATAAAAACGTTTATTTATATTTTACGATCTTTTAATGTTTTGTCGATAACAAACGTAAAATCATTTTAATGAAACAAATAAAATACGTAAATGGTTTGAACCAATAGTTTCTAACATATTCACATTTTCACATAAAACACTAAAACAAGTATAAGTGATTTTATAATTTAATATTACATATGTACAATAACTAGTGTTTACATATTTGGGTAAAATATACACATAACTAGTATGTAGTATATTGGGTAATATAAATGGGTAGAAACTTAAGTATCATAACCCATTGGGCAAATACATTGAATGTAGTTGGGTACAACCCAAAGCCCATGAGCCATGGAGCTTGACCCATAACCCATTGCATGACATCATGCTTATATCATGCATGGATAATATCCATAACCCTTGGTTTTGACCCATACCCATGTGACTAGGTACATTGCACTCAAGAGATACATTGTATCTAGCTAAAGACCCATGGATCAACCCATGACCCATAACCAAAATACCCATGGGTAAAGAGGAGGGTCCCACGGATCCCTAACTTTACGCTAGATGGATCCCTTGTGGAAGGGATCCGTGGGATCCGGGGAACAGTAGAATTTTTCCTCTATAAATAGTGAGTCATTTCTTCATTGTTTCTCACCCCTTTCTAACATACTTTCCCCTAGAGTTGAAAACTGTCTAACCTCAGATCCAAGAGATCTATGTTTGTAGTTTTGTTTTTGTGTGATCTTCTAGGTTCCTTTTAAAGGCGAGATCACCACCTTTGAAGCCGAGCAAGCTCAAGTCCATGAGTTGCCATGCTTCCTCATCATCAAGACTACTGAAGTCTTCTTGTTGATGATTGTTAATCTTTTCCTAAGAAGTGTTGAAGACATTTGTGAAAGGTGTCTCAAGTGTCAAGACGAAGATATTAGTGAAGGGTATCTATCGTCCACATCATTAGCACTTGTGGTAGGTGCTTAGAAGTCAAGACTAGAAGCATTATTGAAGGGTGCTTAGAAGTCAAGACACAAGACATTAATGAAGGGTGTCTAGAAGATCTAGTTGAAGGCATTAGTGAAAGGTGCCTTAGTTGTACATTCGATATGGTGTGTTTCGATGTACAAGATAGACTAGTACTAGATCCAAGGATATTGATATCCTTGATGATGTTGTAAAAAGGAGTGGATCTCCTTTGGGATTAGTCGTTGGTGTAGTGTTGGGTAGTAGTTCCTCCATTGCAATGGAACTAGGTGCTTAGCCTAGAACCTAATAAAGGGTAGGTGACGTTGTGTAGGTGTGGTTCACCGTGGTGTGAAAGAACTAGGTACTTAGCCTAGTACCTTATAAAGGGTAGGCGACGTTGTGTAGGTGTGGTTCACCTTGGAGTGAAAGAACCCAGTGGTTAGCCTAGCACCGGAAAAAGGGTAGGCGACGTTGTGAAGGCTTCTCCGCCATAAGGAGATTGGTGTAGTGTTTACGAACTCTCGAGTAGGTGACTCGAGGAGTGGAGTAGGGCAAGGAAGGTGTCCTTGTAGCCGAACCACTATAAATACTCGCATTGTGGTTTTGTGCTTCTTACTCTTATCTTTTCATTACATACTTTTATATCAACATCCAACACACACGTCTAAATATATTGACATAAGTCGATCTAAATAGTTTAAAAAGAAGTTTTAATTGGCAAAACTATTCAACCCCCCCCCCCTTCTAGTTTTTCACAATTGGTATCAGAGCTTCGTTACCAAGTTTCTTAAAGTATATTGTACTTTAAAACTTGATACGATCCATGGTTAATTAAAAACTACAAAGAAGGTTTTTCATAAAAACAAACACCATGTCTTAATAAAAAATTTTGTTTGGATGTTGATTAGATGACAACATTTTTTCTTACTTATTTTTATTTAATTGCACTAATCCGCTTTGTCATGTTGATTAGTCAAAGCTCATATCTACCAAGCCATAGGAATCGCTTGGTAACAAGAATACCTTCCCTAAGAAGGTATCTTAAGCACAAAGGAGCTGGGATTGTCTTCTGACATTAGTTGTGTCATTTGTAAAGACATTCCTAAGTGCATTCGAGGTATGACTTTCCAATTCTCTCTAAATGACATTAGCTTGATAAACAAGTATGCTTACCTAGGTATTTATTTGATTACTTTTTGTGCATATACATGCTTTACATGTAGCTTCATTAGGAAGTTTTTTTTTCTCACATACGTGTCACTCTTTCGTCTATAGTCGTGGCTTATAAAACTTGTGTTTTATTTTAAAATACATATATATATATATATATATATATATATATATATATATATATATATATATATATATATATATATATATATATATATATATATATTTATATACTAGATTTCGAAGCCCGCCCAATGGGCGGGCATGACTTATAATTATTTGTTTGTTGTTTTTTGTTAACTGAAATTCATTTTTTATATTTGTCAAACAATATTATAAAACAATTGTTTTTTTTTTTTTTTTTTTTTTTTTTTTTTTTTTTTTTTTTAGAATTATAATTAATTGTATGGTTGTCGTGGATGTAAATTATAAAAACATAAAAATTATAAGTAACTAATTTTTTTGTAATACATATAAAAGATAATGAAACAATTGAATAATAAAAGTGTACCGGCTTTTGTAGAATCAAACCAATATGGAACAATATTTGGCCTTAACTTTTATTAATCGTCATATCGAATTAAAAAAATGGATGATCATTTTATTCATATAAAAAATAAATTTTCTTTGTACACGACATTTGTTGCGAAGTTCGTGTAACACTTAAAAACCTGCAAATGCACATAAACAATAAACATATATTAGGATAGTTTTAATATAAAACAAAGGACAACATATATTAGGTAATGAAATATATTTTATTTGTATGTTATTGTGCTATATTTTTAAGATGATTCTACCAAATATTTTGTATGTATACAATATATGATACAAATAAAATGTATTTAATTTTTTTTTATGAAGCTTAATAGTTTAGAAATGACAACATTATTAAAAGGTTTGTATGTAAAACATTTTTTGGGTATTAAAACTTGAACTTGATTGAAGTATGGGAAGAAATATGATAACTTGTAGATACTATTATGTCATGATTACAAATACCACTTGGTATGGATATATTTCATACTAAACATATAAAAGACGCCCAAGTTCACCTCTAAGATTAGGGGTGTTTGTGGGTTGGGTAATATCCGAATAAACCGAAAACCAAAACCGAACCGAAAATAATCGAACCGAACTCTTAACCAAACCGAATTTGCCAAAACCGAACCGAACCGAAATAAAAGTTCGGTTTTCGGTTCGGTTATGGTTTCAGCAATCCAAACCGAAAACCGAATTTAAATAAATATATATATTTTTTTATATATTTATATAATAAAAACATATTAAAACTCTTTTATAATATATATATATATATAATATTTTTTAAGCTTGAAAATTATTTTTTTTTCAAAAAATATATATAAATAAATGAATAAATTATTAAATTTAGGTAATTCGGGTTATTTGGTTCGGTTTTTGTTTATTTTTGGTTCTGTTTTCGTTTGGTTTAGTCAAATTTAAATTCGGTTCGGCTCTCGGTTATACCCAAAAAAAAATTAACCGAACAAACCGAATAAACCGATAACCGAACAGATGAACACCCCTATCTAAGATATTTTTTTGGCAACGTTTGTGGTGGTAAGTTTTCTGAATTAAGATATAAGAAACAAAAAAAAATGAAAAATACATGTATTACTAATACGTTTGATGTTTATACATTACCCTTTTGTTACAGAATGAACAATTCCGCGATGCACTTTACTCAGCTAATAGGAGGTTCAAGTTGTTTTTAGAGTATGTCAAGCAGGCTATTGGGAAATAAGTTAAGTCGAAAGACTTCAAAGGAGTAGAGCTGTAAGTGCTTTTGTCTCATTTTATGTTATAAATGTTATAGAAATTGGAAAAATACATATGTGTGTAATTTGCGCGTCTTTTAGTCTAACGTGCTCCAATCATCTGATGTTACCAGAAACAATGGTTTCAAAAGCACCCACCAACGCTTTGTCCTTGCTCTTCGTAGCTCGAGTAAGTTTGCTAGCAGTCTCTTCAATAACGTTGTTGCTTAGACCCGAATCCTTTTTTTCTTCCATTTCTTGGTGCATAAGATCAACGCTGATCACATTACTTTCGGGGCTACATACCAAACCATCAGATAACAATCTCCTCAAATTTACATTCTCAGCATTTTCAGCTTCGTTTTTCAACTCTTTTTGTGTTTTCTATCACCAGACTGAGGACTGAGAATCGTACCTCTTCCGAATCGTATATCATGAGGAGAATCATCTTCAGTTTCCACCTTTAACTTTCCACTCCTTGTTTCCTCCTTTGTATCACTCACTTTCAAATGTTCTAAGTTCTCATCTTGTTGCCCATCTTGTGTAGGGGTGTTATCATTTAATATTGGTGAAGATACTTGGAACCCAATTTGCTCAATGTGCTAACCATCCTTCACAAGTGTATAATCTTCCATTGACGGTATAGATAAATGCAGACCAATAGGATATGAATACATTTGATAAAAGCATAAGCCAAGTATTAAAGATACATGTCCATATACTATTAATACTCTTATCGTACTATGATGTGATTGGCTTAGAGCTTGTCCTACATTACACATAATGTATATTTCAGTTACATTGTAACCATTTGCATATACATCTTCTTCATTTTTGGAAGCACCTAGAGCTTCATGAAATTGATGAGATATAGGAGAATATCCAAATCAATATACACTAACCAATATCCATACATTGTTGGTTCCATAGCTACTAATATAACCTGCCTTCCTTTTGGCAAATTTTATTCACGATTTCACCCATATTTGCGATAAAAATGTTTAAAGAAATTGTGTCTAATTAAGCATTGTGATCTTCAAAGGAAATAGGAGTGGTTCTTTGAATTCTTTACATGCAAAGGATGATTTTACTATCATGGTAAGGTTGTAAGGAAATATAAAACGACATCGGGTAACATACCTGTCTACGGACCAAATGGTTTAATACCAATTTCACACTTGGCTCAAGAAAGTGTAAGTCCAATCATTAATGCTTTTCCACCACCTCTTTCACTTTGTACACACTGTGAAAACGTTTTTGGACTTCCCAACACTTAAACAGAAGTATAAACACCCATCTCTCCAGTTATATCCTGTCCAAAAATATTCCTGAAATTAACAAATTTTCTTGAATGGTGAAAGTCTTTTATATTTAAGCTCTGGCAGGTTGAATCTCACTCTCGAAATATACAATGTAGAATTTATAGACGTAGCAAATGGAATGGTGGAAACAACATAAGTGCCATTTTTTGTTAAATATTAGAGGACATAAAACCATAAAGGGTCGAAAATGACTAAAATGACTTGTATATCCGAATTATATTAGCTTGATGGTCAACACATAAAACTAACATATATACTTGTATATGTTCGAAAAAGTAAAAAAAAAAAAAAGTTGTCAATAAGAAAAATGACCCTAGGTACTCCTAGTGGGAAACAGATATCCACCTTAATAAAGTTAGAACCTGGTGTTGGAACAATTTCTGCTCCAACTGGCATACGATTGCATCACTGAGCTGTCAGTACTCTTTTCCCAGTTCATCTCTATTTCTTATATTTCTAGCATAAAGATATATAATCATAATATTTACATAACCTTTACGTTCCAGAGTACGTTGTTTACATGGTAATTAATCTATACTATCTATCGAGTTCAGGCATAAGTGGGAAAATGGCATGTGATTAGCACAACAAATGTGTCTGCGGCAGTAAACCCATAATCTTTGTAACAGCAAGTGTGAACAAAATAGATAAGTCTAAGGAACTGTAGCAGCTGATTCAAGTCTGCAAGATGCTTACGGATGTACTCGGTGAGTTCTGGTTGTCTTTGCAAGGCACTAATACACACTGCTTCTTCTGGATGAGTCCCTTTATACGAAAGTTGTTGCTCTTCCCACTTATAGAGTCCATCTCTAGATGCAAAGTGAACGCCACGTTTCACTGTTTCAATTATCCAACACATAACTGAAAGCAAAGAAGTTGGCGACGACGGGAGGATAAACCTGATCGGTGACGCATTTGATCCACACTTAATTCATAGAGGCACGTACACATAATTTGCCTTGCAAAACAAACACATAAATTATGAAACTGTTTTTAATGTACCTTCTTGATTTTCTTTAGTTGTAGTATACATGAGTTAACAAATTATACCTTATTTGTGTTATACCTAAGTTCAGTAGACAAATAACACACTGAATTAAATATGGATGATTTGTGTATGTTCAACAACATAGTTTTTGTCAGTTTCTACTCAACCAGATAATAAGATATTAAGATTCCTATGAATTCACTCTCCTAAACTAAAAATATGAGAACCCTCTTACAATACCTTGGCAACATACACACAAACACAAGGAATAACATAAGTTTGAATATTTTATTTTTTATGTATTTGGTTCAGGCAAAATACATCAAACAATTGAACGCTAATACTTAACCAATTTCATCAACCCGTCCTCAAAATGTTTAAACAAATTAACAATCAAGGAGACAATACAATGAACTAATGCTTGTTTTAAGTCAAGTATACTCATATATCCGACAAAATATTGCAATCAATATATAGATATAACAAAAGTCCATCAGTGCTATTAGAACTCACATGCACGCATGGATTATCACAATCGTCCAGTGCTGAAGCTAATGCTGGAATCACAAGATGGTGACACTGATTTTGCAGATTTGGTCTCAAGTCTGTAGATAGTTGAGTAATTGCATTGATAGCTGCCCATCTAACACGTGGATGAGGATAACACATCAAGCTTCTCAAATGCATTACAAATGTCTTCCACTACTGCATTTGTGTTTTCTGCAGAACATGGGTTTTACAGTAAATTAGTCATGGTACATAAAAGCTAAAAACGCAGAGTGTAAAAATGCATACCTGATTCCACATTGGTCTCTTCTGATTCAACATTAACTACATCATCCATAAATGAATCAATCTTAACAGCTTTTCCGCTATCCTTCTTCACCCTCATCTCTGCGGTTTTCTTTTCAGTCACCCTATAACATAATAATATAATAGTTGATTTATGTTGTGACCATATGGTACTGAATATGGCTGCATGGGTGGCATTGGCGGCTGAGGTGGATGAGATGAGGGTGGTGGTGGTGAGTGACCCAACCAAAAGGTTTCAAATTTGTCCTTGATTCAAGGCGTTGTTTTTATTTTGCTTAAATTGATGCTTGTGATAAAAAGATTGAATTTTGATACCTGCAGCGATTCGGATTTTATATCCATGTATCTGGATATCGTGGCCAGCCTAGCAAGCTCAGGAACTGCATTTTCAGCCGCCGCTACTGCTTCAGCTGAAATCGTTTTCTTCTCTTTTTTCCCTACATTCAATCCTCAGAAAGATATAACATTACACTCCTCGACCGACCATAACGTGCACAAAGTATGGTTTGAAACCTACCTTATCTTCTATAGATCCATCCTGGCAAGCAAAAAATCTCTTCTAGAAACCAAACCATCCTCTTTTCTTTCCCATCCAAACTGCAAAGTATGGTTTGATATAACTGTTTTGTTTTTTTAATAAAACTGAAATAACTAATGTTTGTGTATCCTACAATTAATAATTGTAGTGGTTTATACACGATCTGAAAAAAAAATGATCACCTGAGACGTACTTCCTTCAAGGCCAGTAGATAAAATTAGTTATCCATGATTATCTCTGTACGTGTGTTAATAGCATACTGATCGCTGAATGTTGAGCCAGAAAAAGATACATCTTTTAATTCTAATTTAAGAACACATATATATCGAATACAATAACTTTAACATTAAATCTAAAGGAAAAAACATACCTTTGTGCAGAATAAGAATGAACATAGGTTAAAGGATCAAAACCTGCAACAAAAAATATACAAACATTAGTGGACTAAGCTACATGCATACATATCATGATGGAGATGGCTGACAAAAAGATGAAATTAGGGTTTCTAGAAAAAGTACATTATGAATAAGCTGAGATTTTTTTATCGTGATATTAGGGTTATAATTTGTAGGGATTCATTGGATTAATACATAATTTAAGGAAAAGATATGTATAATAAGTTTTAAAAAAAGATAATTACTTAATATAATTTTTGTAGAGATTTATAAATTTAGTTTTCCAAGTTATAATCAAAAAAATGTGTTGGTTTAGTGGTAATCATGTTTGTTTGTAGACTAACAGACCCAGGTTCGAATCCAGCTGCATGCATGATTTTTTGAAGAATAAAAAAACCAAAATTTTAATAAATAAAAAAAATTCCGAAAAATCTAATAAATAAAAAAAATTCGGAAATTTCTAATAAATTAAAAAACATTGCTTAGGTGGACATATAATGCTTAGGTGGCATTGAGGTGGCATTGACGTGGCATTGAGGTGGCATTGAGGTGACATTAATGTCGAATGCCTCCTGTTATATATAATATAGAGATATATCTTTCTAATAATAAAACAAAAACACAAACATCAAAAATTCCTCCTTCCCCATAAAAACTCCCACCGTCCTTCATTCCAACAAATCCTCACTTTTTCAAATATTTCAATTTTAAAAATTTTCTCTTATTCAAAACTTCATCTTCCTCTCCATTTCATCCCAACCGAAACCAAGAAGGATCATCTTCAACATGGTTTACATCGCCCTCGTGCTCATCGTCTTAACACTCATCGCACTTGTGTTCCCTATGATGAAGTTCACATATTGAGACATTTACTTTGTGTTGTTAATCTACATTGGGGTTATATATCCAATCCTTTGTATCATTCTAAGCATTGAAATGAAATATTATTAATAGTCTAGTTTATCTAGGTTATTATTATCATAATGTGTTTGTCATTTCTTTTGTTTCATATGTTTCGTACTCTTTCGTGATACATTAGAAGTCATGTATGCATGCTAAAAGAAAATGTAGGCTAAAACACATATCTTGGGAATAAAATTGTAAAACCTATGTTTTTGTAAAATCTGTTTCTGTAACTACAGATCTACGGATCCCGGAAGATATACTAGCCGGATCCCTTTTGTAAAGGAACCGTGGGATCCGTCCTACTGGAAAACAATTTTCATGCAAAATAAAAACCACTTTCTCTCTAAAAGAAATATTCCACTAGAATGTCAAAACCATAAGTGAGTTAAGTGTCATTGTTGTTAAAAACCATTATTAATGAAAATCTAGTAAAACATTAGATAATCATAGGTTGACCACAAACATCACTTTCTATTAATTCTTCATTTCTATAGGTTCAACTATGACGCATGAATATGAGTTTGATTTTTCACTCACTAGCGTCTACTCTCTGAACATCTCCCTTGAACCCAACACACCTGGCATTCATGTCCGTGGGTTCAATAACCTCGAAAACCGTCAATTCCACGAAGGACGTATTGTAGACACCTCTCTACAATTCGAAGAAGGTATCAATACCTCCTTCCGAGCAATAGGACTAGAATATCTTCTTAAAATCAACGAGAAGATATGTCCAAGGTTCATAATGGAAATCTTCCGTCAAGTTGAACTCGTTCGTAACGAGGATCGCTCTCTATCTCTTTGGTTTTATATCAAAAACCAAAAGTTCACTTTAACCCTTGGGCATTTTGCTCACATCCTCCAAATTCCAAATCATGGACAATGTGCCTTCACCAAAGATTGGTCACTAGATTCTCTCTTCAAGTTTCGTGAAGAAAATAGTCGATATTGTTCTCACATACCCTCCCCGGAAGATTTACATCGCATAATATGCAAACCTCGACCATATTACTCCGATCCAAACATTATCTTCACACGGGACATCCGAGAAGAGTACAAGCCCCTTGCACTCATCCTACGTGAAAATGTTTGGAGTCTTAGGAGAAATCGAGAAATCCTTCACAACAACCATACAATCTCGCCTACTTCTTCGCAAGGCGAATTGTAAATCTTCAAGGCTCCAAGAATAAACTCATCCCTTATGGAATGTTCTTGACGCGCCTCTATCATAACGTTATGCACTTTCATCTTCAATTTCAAAGTCTGTTGTACGTACTTGTGAACAAGATGATGGAACCGCTAAACATATCTCTCATGAAGACTTTGTTCATTCTTGATTCCAGCAACACTCATCAACAACATGATGATCCTCCTAGCGAAAACACTCAAGGAACCTAGTAGTATTTCAAATAGGATCAATCCTCTTGTACTCGTGCTTTATCAATGTAATCCTATTTCCTTCATGAAATAAAACATCTTACATTTGATATCTTAGTGTTAGAACCTCTTTAAACTAACCTTGGAATATAATGCATTGTCAAGATCATTGCATACCTTTAGTAAAGGTTCTGCTGAGCAGATGGACGGATCCCAAAGTTTGTGCTAGACGGATCCCTACATCTAGGGAACCGTGGGATCCGGCAAACAGAAAATGCAATTGCAAGCGTTGTATTTCAAACATATCCTTAGAACACCTCACACTAAGCTAAACATAGTGTCTTAAGGCAAATTAAGTCCTTATCAAGTTAAGTAGATTCTTCCCACTCACACATAAACTCACCTAGATCACACCCAAAGATGCTTGTAGATCTATCATTTCATTTTAATCCATTACTCTTCCGCTCTTAAGCTCACACATCATTTTTCACAATAATCCCTCATATCTAAACGTTGGAAACCTTTTATAGCAAAATCGATCATAATCATCCTTACGACAAAATTGGTCAAAATTGATCAAAACCTAGTTTTTCCATCTTAAGCCTCTAGGATAATTTCCAAAGGATTTATCTAAGTCACTATCTGATCTCTAGGATCATTTAGCTTCACTTGACACTCTAAAAATCTTTAGTGTCATCCTTGTTCATTTATTGGTACTCATGAAAGTTCCAATTCCTTCCATAAAAGGCAATCATTAAGCTACATCATTCATTACCTTCAAGTACTTAAGCACCCCTTCATTTAAGACACTTAGGAGAACTGAAACACTTAAGATGATATAGATCTTAGACTTTAGAAACATCATTTCTACTTTTTCATAGTTGCTGAGAGCCGGATCCCTAAGATTAGCCTAGACGGATCCCTCTGAGAAGGGAACCGTGGGATCCGGATGACAGTTTATGTCAACTCTAGCTAAATCAATCATTTCAAGGTCATCCTTCTAAACTCAAACACTCTATCTCATCTTAAATGAGTTCCTAGATCAGTACAAACTCTGGAGTTGACTCTTGTGCATGTTAATCATCACATTCCAATGAATTTTTGTGGCTTAAGGTTTAAATGCACTTGCCAAATCTCTTGCTTTATAAACCACATTGTTAGGACTTCCATAGTCATCACCTTCATCCTAATTTTTAGCACTTAAGAAACCCTTACAAACTTGTTGAAATCATCTCATCATGAGGAAAACTCCAAGTAGTAACTTATCTACCAAAGAACCACCCAAGAAAATTGCTCGTGTTATACACGAAATCTCTTCAACCGAATCATCTCCGGTCAAGCCAACAAATGTAAGGATTGCTCCTCAACCAATCAAACCAATCCCTAGAAGGATAGTACCCACGAAACTACCTATGCCAAACACCACCATACCTCCTAGGCCAAACAATATAATCTCCACTAAACCATC
This sequence comes from Chrysanthemum seticuspe, assembly GCA_019973895.1. NCBI lineage: Eukaryota > Viridiplantae > Streptophyta > Magnoliopsida > Asterales > Asteraceae > Chrysanthemum > Chrysanthemum seticuspe. The sequence goes on from BPTQ01000004.1 coordinate 217,405,520, forward strand.
ACCATTGGTTCCTAGAGCTATATCTTTTACATCTCCACTATCATCACCACACCTCTACAATTTAGAGGAGTTGCCTCCTTGGCCGTCTCATCCTCCTCCGCCGACAACATTCTCCTCATTAGGAGGAATAATGATACAAAATCAAGGTGTTGAGTCAACATTAGCTCCGGCTTCCTTTTCGCCGTTTCCATCATATAATCTGTAGGACCTTACTTTTATCAACCTTATCATAAACCCACTTACCAAACACAAGTATCACCACGTGAAACCACGCTACGCGTAGAACACGTTCAACTCAAACACAAACGTTATGCTTAATAAGAAAGGAAAGATGAGAAAGATTGGTGACTTGATGTTATACAAACCGTGTATGATATGCGTAGAAAGATAAACAATAAAGATGATGTTTATTGCAAAGGAAGAAAACACACACACACACACTTTCAAGCACACCCCTCAAATGAGACTTTGAGGGGTATTTATAGTACAAGTGACTTGATGCCCTAAAAGGCTTTCTATGGGCTTCGTGGGCTTGGACATGGGTTGGATTGGATATGAGGAAAGCTTAACATAACGCCTAGCCATTTGGCTTAGCCCAATCCACGAACCCGTTGACTATTCTATCACGATATCTAACACACGTTACAAAGTTCCTAATCGTGAATGACCATCACTTCTAATAAAAATTATTAAGGCTAACAATCTCCCCCTAAGGGGTGGTCATTCAAATGATGCTCCACTTGATTAGGTCTTTACTTTTCTCGAGCTTGAACTTTGTGTGTAGATATAGAATAGTCTTGATTCTTTGTTCCTTCATGCTTTGTGATCAGTTCATGAGGTTGTCTGCCGTTGTCAACTTCGTTGGTTTGGTGTCTCCACGCCTTTCTCCACCATGCTCACACTTCTATTTGTCTTTTGGTTACCAATGATGTAGTTCTCGAGTCTTTAAACTTTGTAGATTCTTTGACATTGACGAAGAATCATCTTTAACTTTGTGTAGCCTTTGATTATGATGAGAACTTTCATGTGTTTTTTGGTATGAGCATTTGGAGAATCTGCACGATCAATCCGCTCCGGAGCTTCCATAAGAAGAAAACATAAAACAGGTTAGTAATAAGCGGATTCCGGCACTTACAAGTTTGAATTTTGAGGGTGTTAAAAACATAGTGTGAAAACACGTCTCTAGTTCTCACAAGGGCCGTTCCTGAACTGGAGTCCCACAAGTGAGATAACGCGATGTACCGAAATACACCTACAGTTCAGATGAGTCGTTGAGGTACACCGAAGCATTACCCCACGACTGTAGACCGTTTGAGACACACTAAGCGTAATCCACGGGGAGTTACCGAAGTGACCTGCTGTCAGGGCTGCTTGATGGTGACCCTTGCAATAGTTTCCATTCAATCGCTGAAGATCACAGATGTGAAACTTCTCATAAATGTTCTGGCAGATTGCTAAGATCTGCTGATGAGTGTGTGAATACTCATCATTTTCGTACAAAATAAACTGCAAAATCATCTGAAAACAATCAGAAACACATCAAAATGATCAAAATATCACAAATCAGTGTTTTATGTGTTTCAAATGCAAAATTATCAAAATCAGATGAAAAACATATCAAATTTGCAAAAATTGCAGTTTTAGTCCCCCAAGTTTACAAAATTGTCAAAAATAGTCCCTGAGCCATAATTTCAAAAGAAAAATCACCAAAGGTCTTTTTAAAATCACAAATTGTCATATTTAGTCCTTTGGTGGAAAGTCTAAAAGTTTTGAGAAAATTACAGTTTAGTCCCTGAAAATCCAAAATATTCAAAACTAGTCCTTGGGAATTTTCAAAAATGTCAAATCAACCCTTGGATTATTTTAAGTTGGAAACAACAACCCTTTGACTACTCTTCATAATTTTCATGATTGGTCCCTTGAATTTCAAATGTTACACAAATGGTCCTTGGTGTTAATTCTATCACAAACCAAACGGACCTAATTAAAACCCCTAGCCCAATCACCAACCCTGGCCCAAAAAACCTTTACCCGGTCCCTTAACCCGACCAACCCATTTACCCAAACATTTAAATAAACAAAAAAACCGCCCCAGTTGTCTTCCCTGTCCCCCCCGACACCATTGTCTCCAGCCACCAACAGCCTCCCATACCCACTCTAAACCACCTTTTGTCTCCCCCCTCCTCACCAACCTTGAAATGCATTTAATGCATCTCTTTCCTGTCCCAATTATCTTGAACCAATTTTCCCGCCAAAACAGGATTAATGGCTAGGATGGATTCTAGCTATCCAATGGCTCACATCTATGCTGGGATTTGGTCAGAAGGAGAGAGAAAGCCTTTTGGAGCATAAAAGGAGACAAGATGAAGCTAGAGAAGAGAGTTAGTCTTAGTTTTAAAAAGATATATGTCGTTTTTCAATTTGTAGCATCTTAAGTAATTTTCAGTATTGTTTTCAAGTTAATTTGTACTAAACTATCGTATTCTAGTGTATCTCAGTTTTAATTTAAGTATCAATTCAGTTAAAGTTCAGTTTCCATTTTTTTGCTTACTGTTGAATTTATAAATTTCTAAATCTGAATTCCAAGCTTCAATAAGCTTCTTTACAAGTTGAAACAAGCTTATGTTAGCTTATAATAGCTTTTCATAAGCTTAGGTTTAAGATTGGAACAATATTGGCAACTGGTCAACAAAAGTCAAAGAAGGAGCAAAATGGGTACAGAAAGGTTATGGGTTGAATAGATGATGGATATGGGTTGAGTAGGTTAGGATTAGTGGTTCTTGTTTTGGGTTTGCAAGCCATTGTGGCTACGGACCTCTTGTAAGTGCTAGTTCCCTTTCATTTTTAGCTTAAAAACAGTAGAGGTAGCATTAACTCTAGATCTGCTATAGTCTTGTAATTTACTGTTACATTAGCTTTAATTTAGTGCAATAAATCTGTTTTGAAGCTTAGTCTAAGTTGTTTTTGTGTTTTAGGTAGAATAGCTTGTTAAACTGCTCATATAGGGGTGTTTGGATGGATTGCTAAAACTGTTTCTTAGGTTGTTTTGATCTAAGTATTTCATTGCTTTAGTCTTAAATACCATTTATCAAGTCATTTGAGTCTTAAGTTACACAAGTTTTTTATAAAAGTCAAAACTTTGCATCATTTCTGTTTTGATCCTTAACTGTTGGAGTCTGTCAAAACCAAACAACTCAAAAAGGTTCAAAACTTGTTTATCTTGCTTGATAAAGTTACATTACCTCATATTTGATCTATATCAGTCCTAAAATTGCCTTGGAATCTCACAAAAGTCAAAGTTAAACTGATTTTCAAAAGTCAAAAAGGTCAAAAAAATTTGATTTGTGCAGAACTTGCAGCTGATGCACAGATCTCATTAAAGCTTTTTAAGTTCTTGTTTTTGGGATATAAGTAGTTCAACAGGTGGTCTTTAATACCTCTTATCTGGTTTTAGCTTTTGTTTGCTAAATAAGCTTCTGCATAAGCTCAAATTAGGCCCTTTTGCCCTGCTCAGGACTCAGTATTAACTGAGTTTTTCTCAGTTTTATTCAAGCTTGCACAGAGCTTGTTATAGCTTGTTAGAGGCTAGTATTTTGGTTAACAGTAGTCACTTAGGTCTAGTTGAGATATCAATAATTTGTTTTTAGTTTGTAGCTTGTTTGAGTACTTATTTATTGCCTACAAGTTGACACCAAAATCTGTTTTAAGCTTAAAATCAGAATCTCCAAATCTGTTCCATCTTGTAAATCAGTTGTTGTAACTTGTTGATTTCTATTGGATTTGGTCATATTTAGTATATCTTAGCTTCTGTAGAAATGTGGTAGCTTAATTCACTTATTAGCTTATTTCCTTTAGCTTATTCATAAGCAGTTTGTACCACAGTCCCAAATTTTTACACATAACCCCTTGTTTTTATATTTTTTATAGATTCAGAACTTAATTTTAGTATTTCCTTGAATTTTTCATATTTTTCTAGCTCTGTTTTCTATTTTTCCTCATTTAATTCTGTTTTTAGGCATTTTTAAATACCTTTTAATACAAAAAATTAGAAAAAGGTTCAAAAAAAATAAGTTTTCATTTTTCTTAGACTTAGATAAATATAAGAAGTAGAAAAAGTAATTTTCTAGATTTTTCATAGTCCATTTGGTAATTTTTAGTAATTTAATTAGTTTTTAATGGTTTAAATTTAATAGAAAATAGAAAAATAGTCACAAAAATACAAAAATAGTTTTGAAAAGTCTATTTTGATATTTTAGACTTTTCCAAGTGTTAATCTTATTTTTCTAGCTTAATTTCATATTTTCTTATATTTTAGGTAATTAATTATTAGTTAAAAATAGTTTTTAATTAGATAATTAGTTTTAAAAATAATTTTCTTTTTCTAAACATTTTCTTATATCATTAGGCTTGTAGAAACATCATTTTCATATTTTTAGGGTTAATATTGAATTAGTTTCACTTTTTATTTTGTACGTCACGTAGATTTTAATTTCAGTTTCGTAAAATCATAAAAACAAAAACATCATTTTAATTTTAGTGATAGCGTTTATTTAATAGATTTTATCTTTTTAAATTTCCTCTCATTTGCATTTTAGCCTTTGTATTTGTTTGATAATTCTGTAGTTATAATCACCAATTCATAATCCTTTTTCGTTCAAACTTCTCGATCACTAGACGTTGATTGATCCATTGCATAGCTCGCTGGGACATAACGACCCGGGGAGACTCTATACTCCTCTGATCTTCATTGATTTCGTGCTTAAGCTGTTTTAGGTTTTCTTACGCTTGCGTGAGAGAACTTGACGGTTTTGCGCGCATCAAATTTTTTGCGCCGCTGCCGGGGAGCTGTGCTGATTTATCTCTCGTTTTAGCAGATTAGTTGTTTGAATCCTCACTCATTGTTTATATCATCCATTTCTGTATATATATATATCCATATTTTCTTCTAAAAAATCCAAAAACCCAAAAACAGCCAAAAACGTATAAAACACAAAAATATTTTCCTTTTATTTCTATATATGTATCAAATAATAAAAATACAAAAAGATTCGTCGTTTTCTTAATAATAAACAACTTAAAAGATTACCACCGAAAACCAAGGCAGTGCACTACCTAACTGGGGGTGCGACCATAATAAGTTCCCGAACTAAAGATATAAAACTTGCCTTTGTGTCCATTGTGATTGGTGTACCTTTTTCAAAGAAGCCATTCATCTTGGATTATTGGTTAAGTTCACTGTTGTTTTGCCTCGATTTTGTGTTAATTGATTTTGTTGTGATATCGACGTTTCAGAACCAGAAAACCCAAAAGATTCTTCTCACCCTGATTTTTATAAAACGTCTTCATAATTCTCATTCTCATCTGAAATATCTTCATAATTCCATTTCTCTCCTTAACTCTGAGAGTCCTTAGAGTTAACTCTAGTGCATGCGCACTCGTTCTTCTAGATCATTGAGTCCTTTGCGTGATCTAGCAGAAATTCCAAGGAGACGTTCTCGTAGACGTGCTGCCCAAATAGTCGAACCCGAGATTCGCACTATTTCAAACAACACCATGGCAGACGAACGTACTATGGCGGAAATGCTCCAGGCACCCACCGAGGGTTATGGAGATGCCATCGTTTTACCCGTTATCAATTCTGATCACTTTGAATTGAAGACACATTTGATCCAACTTGTGTCTACAAATCAATTCCGCGGGTCTGATCGAGAAGACCCGTATGCACACATCCGTTGGTTTAACAAGTTGACTTCAACTATCAATTTCAAGGATGTGCCACAAAAAGTCATCAAGTTGATGCTTTTTCCATTCTCTCTTGAGGGGACAGCCCGGATTTGGCTGGAAAAAGAACCCCCTCGATCTATCGAAACTTGGGAGGATCTTGTTCAAAAGTTTGTGAATTACTTCTTTCCTCCATCAAAGACGACTAATCTTAAAAATGAAATTTCTGGATTTCGTCAAAATTTCGATGAAAATTTTGGAGAGGCATGGGAGAGATTCAAAGATCTCCTCAGGAAATGCCCCCATCATGAATTCACGGAGCTTCAACAAGTAAATATCTTTTACAATGGGTTGAACGGAAACGATCAAGATTCCTTGAATGCAGCCGCAGGCGGCAATATCTTGAATCGTAAACCTAAAGATGTGATTGAGATTTGCGAGCAAAAATCAAAAGTTCCTATTTCTCGCAACAAAGTCAATGTTCCGAACACTCCTGCTTCTTCATCCGGTAACTCTTCCGAGTTAGCCGCTCCGTTAGCCGCTCTAACGGACATCATCCATTGTATGATAAAAGAGGTAAAGGAAATCAAAAGCGAAATTCATAAGCCGGAACCAATCAAAGCCGTAAACAAGGTGTGTGAAACTTGTAGTGGTCCACATGCGTATTATGATTGTCAAGCAACCGATGCTTCCTTTTACCAAGCTCCCGTAGCTTCGGTAAACCACAATCAATACCGACCACAAGCTGATCCTCATTACCGTGCACCTAGCGGTATGACACCACCTGGTTTTCCTCCTGTGCAAAACCATGGCAATCAAAACCATGGCAATCAAAATCGCTTTGTTCCGAATCAAGGACAAAATTTCAATAACTCTCAAAATTTCAATCAAAACCGGAATAATTTCAACCAACCTCAACCATATCAAGCTCCTAATCATCAAAGTTATCAACCACCTCCTCAAGCTCCCATTCCAAATGACTTCATGAAAATGACTGAGGCAAACATGCGATCAATGCAAACTCAGATCAATAACATGAGAGGTGAGCTAAAAAGGGAAATTGATACAACACTGTCTCGGCAGACAAATGAGTTAAAGAATATGATGAGCAGTTTCATGAACATGAATATGAACAAAGCCTCGCCATCTTCTGGAGGACTCCCAAGCAATACTATTCCTAATCCAAATGCCGAGTTGAAAGCCGTCACCACTCGTAGTGGTAAGACGCACAATGGACCTAAGACTCCTATGCCCCCTCCTCCTGTGGCATTTAGTCAAGTTACCAAGGAGACAACGGACAAGGTGCATTATTCAAGCCCACGAAGTACCGCACACGTCCCACCTTCGGTAGTCCAAGCTTTAAGTCCGGAACCCGATGTTCCGAGGAAAAATCCTGAGCCAGAAAACACTTCCATCCCGGCTCAAAAGTCTAGTCAGCTTCCCTACCCATCAAGAATGAATGATGAAAAGCTCAAAGACAAAAACAAAGAGCAAATGGAAAAATTTTTCCAAATCTTCAATGAGCTTCACTTTGATTTAAGCTTCGTTGATGCTCTCGTTCTAATGCCTAAATTTGCATCCACGCTTAAAGGCTTACTCACCAACAAAGATAAATTGTCTGAGATGGCGAAAACCCCTCTAAATGAGCAATGCTCAGCGGCCATTCTTAACAAGCTTCCCGAAAAGCTTGAAGACCCTGGCCGGTTCTTAATCCCGTGTGATTTCTTGGGGATGTTTCAATGCTCCGCCTTGGCCGATCTTGGCGCTAGCATTAACCTCATGCCACTCTCAGTATGGAAGAAACTTTCTCTTCCTGAACTTTCATCCACTCGTATGACACTCGAGCTAGCGGACCGTACCGTAACTCGTCCACTTGGGATAGCCGAGGATGTCGTGATGAAAGTGGGAAAGTTTCACTTTCATGCTGACTTTGTTGTAGTAGACTTCGATGCAGATCCTAGAGTTCCCCTCATCTTAGGGAGAGCTTTCTTAAGAACGAGTCGTGCTCTGATTGATGTGTTTGCTGAGGAGTTGACCATTCGGGTTGACAACGAAGAGCTCACGTTAAATATCAACCAGAACTCCAAACCTCTGTACAAACAGAGTGTTGCCACAATTGATCAAAAATCTGAAAGATTCAATGCAACACTCTCAAACTTCACGGTTAAGAGGAGTTTTCAAAAACGTGCTGAGCTCAAAGCTTTGAAAGTTACCCCTGGTTCAAACAAATGGTTTGAAAGCTGTACCAGGGAAGTCAAGAGTATTCTTGATGATGACGATGATCTAGAATCGGAGACTTCATCGGAAGTGGTGGAAACTGCTAGCTCTAAGAGCACACCACTTGTCCCATCTCCGGAATCAGTTTGTCGCATCGAGATTGTTAACTCTGTGGATGAAACTAAACTCTCTTCTGTTTCATCTGAGTTGGATGATGATGTTTGTGATCCAATGGGAGACATTCTTCCCATTGATGAATTGCTCAAAAATGATCCATCATCTTCTAGTCCTATTCCCGACTCTTCCACCCCTTCTCTCACTCCTGATGAGGAAGAGGACAACTTTTGGAATGAAGTCGATGCATTTCTAAGTGATGAATCAATTCCAACGGGAATTGATAACACTTACCTTGATCCGGAGGGAGACATCCTTTTTCTGGAAAGTTTGTTGATTGAAGAACCATTTCCCACCCTCCCTCCCGGACATCTTCTTGACAATCACCATCTAAGCTTCAAGTTTAAGCTTAAAGATGTCAAAACTGGTGATTTGCTTTTCTCTGCTGAGGAATGGACTTGCATTCTCATGCACGTCTTTATTCCCTTCTTCACAGATGGTGTGGTTGCTCTTTCCCTTTTCTCTTTCGGGAATGAGGACACCATCTTTGACCCCGGTATCATCCTTTATAGTTTCTACTATTAACAATACCGCGGTTATATCTCATCGGTGTGGAACTTTCTGATGTTCATATGTTTATCAACATTGTGAACGAAAGTCCGATCGAGATTGGTTTTCCACGTTACTTTCCCCATGAACCAATGAATTCGGGGTCGAGTCAAGCTAGCGACTCGGGAATCAAAAACAGTAGCATGCCATATGGGTTTTCACCCATATTTCTGTCTTCTCACCTCTTTCTACCACCCTAGTGTGGGGGGGTTGCCCACATGTTTCAAAGAAAAAAAAAAAAAAAAAAAAAAAAAAAATCTTCTTTCTAAATAATGGCCATAGTATTTCCCTTTTACGTTCTTTGTTTCGGCAAAACCGCCGGTACTTTGAATATTGAGGGCAATATTCATCTCTAGTGTGGGGGGGATTCTCACGAATTTTATCATGTAATTATACCGCCCAATCCCCCCGTTTTTGGCCAAAATTTTTTGGAGTAAGTGTTCTACACTTCCTCATCTGGTTATCAGTCCGCCATGTCTGTAAGACTAAAGGATTGGCTAATCCAGGAGCAAACGGCTCTTGGTAAAGATACCTCAAATCCGTTTATATGGCTTGCAATTTGCCCAAAATTGTATGGTATTCAACTCACCATATCCTAAAAAGTGAAGAGTTGGCTAGCCCGCAAGATTATGGCTTGTGGTAAAGGCAGTGGAAAAACCATAATTGGTAATCGACTCACCAAAGATAATGTTGATAATTTATCTAAGAGTTGGCTAGCCCGCAAGATTATGGCTTGTGGTAAAGGCAGTGGAAAAACCATAATTGGTAATCGACTCACCAAAGATAATGTTGATAATTTATCTAAGAGTTGGCTAGTCCAGAAGGGTACGGCTTCTGGTAAAGACAAATCAAATCCGTTGAAAGCTGGTGGTTTGCTCAAAATCACATGGTTATCGGTGTACCATGGTTCTTACTTGAACTGAAACATTTGGCTACTCCAGAAGTAATGGCTTTTGGTAAAGAGATTAAAATCCATTATGTTTTCTCAAATCATTGCTAGGGACTAGCAATATCTCAGTGTGGGGGATTGATGAGTGTGTGAATACTCATCATTTTCGTACAAAATAAACTGCAAAATCATCTGAAAACAATCAGAAACACATCAAAATGATCAAAATATCACAAATCAGTGTTTTATGTGTTTCAAATGCAAAATTATCAAAATCAGATGAAAAACATATCAAATTTGCAAAAATTGCAGTTTTAGTCCCCCAAGTTTACAAAATTGTCAAAAATAGTCCCTGAGCCATAATTTCAAAAGAAAAATCACCAAAGGTCTTTTTAAAATCACAAATTGTCATATTTAGTCCTTTGGTGGAAAGTCTAAAAGTTTTGAGAAAATTACAGTTTAGTCCCTGAAAATCCAAAATATTCAAAACTAGTCCTTGGGAATTTTCAAAAATGTCAAATCAACCCTTGGATTATTTTAAGTTGGCAACAACAACCCTTTGACTACTCTTCATAATTTTCATGATTGGTCCCTTGAATTTCAAATGTTACACAAATGGTCCTTGGTGTTAATTCTATCACAAACCAAACGGACCTAATTAAAACCCCTAGCCCAATCACCAACCCTGGCCCAAAAAACCTTTACCCGGTCCCTTAACCCGACCAACCCATTTACCCAAACATTTAAATAAACATAAAAACCGCCCCAGTTGTCTTCCCTGTCCCCCCCCCCCGACACCATTGTCTCCAGCCACCAACAGCCTCCCATACCCACTCTAAACCACCTTTTGTCTCCCCCCTCCTCACCAACCTTGCAATGCATTTAATGCATCTCTTTCCTGTCCCAATTATCTTGAACCAATTTTCCCGCCAAAACAGGATTAATGGCTAGGATGGATTCTAGCTATCCAATGGCTCACATCTATGCTGGGATTTGGTCAGAAGGAGAGAGAAAGCCTTTTGGAGCATAAAAGGAGACAAGATGAAGCTAGAGAAGAGAGTTAGTCTTAGTTTTAAAAAGATATATGTCGTTTTTCAATTTGTAGCATCTTAAGTAATTTTCAGTATTGTTTTCAAGTTAATTTGTACTAAACAATCGTATTCTAGTGTATCTCAGTTTTAATTTAAGTATCAATTCAGTTAAAGTTCAGTTTCCATTTTTTTGCTTACTGTTGAATTTATAAATTTCTAAATCTGAATTCCAAGCTTCAATAAGCTTCTTTACAAGTTGAAACAAGCTTATGTTAGCTTATAATAGCTTTTCATAAGCTTAGGTTTAAGATTGGAACAATATTGGCAACTGGTCAACAAAAGTCAAAGAAGGAGCAAAATGGGTACAGAAAGGTTATGGGTTGAATAGATGATGGATATGGGTTGAGTAGGTTAGGATTAGTGGTTCTTGTTTTGGGTTTGCAAGCCATTGTGGCTACGGACCTCTTGTAAGTGCTAGTTCCCTTTCATTTTTAGCTTAAAAACAGTAGAGGTAGCATTAACTCTAGATCTGCTATAGTCTTGTAATTTACTGTTACATTAGCTTTAATTTAGTGCAATAAATCTGTTTTGAAGCTTAGTCTAAGTTGTTTTTGTGTTTTAGGTAGAATAGCTTGTTAAACTGCTCATATAGGGGTGTTTGGATGGATTGCTAAAACTGTTTCTTAGGTTGTTTTGATCTAAGTATTTCATTGCTTTAGTCTTAAATACCATTTATCAAGTCATTTGAGTCTTAAGTTACACAAGTTTTTTATAAAAGTCAAAACTTTGCATCATTTCTGTTTTGATCCTTAACTGTTGGAGTCTGTCAAAACCAAACAACTCAAAAAGGTTCAAAACTTGTTTATCTTGCTTGATAAAGTTACATTACCTCATATTTGATCTATATCAGTCCTAAAATTGCCTTGGAATCTCACAAAAGTCAAAGTTAAACTGATTTTCAAAAGTCAAAAAGGTCAAAAAAATTTGATTTGTGCAGAACTTGCAGCTGATGCACAGATCTCATTAAAGCTTTTTAAGTTCTTGTTTTTGGGATATAAGTAGTTCAACAGGTGGTCTTTAATACCTCTTATCTGGTTTTAGCTTTTGTTTGCTAAATAAGCTTCTGCATAAGCTCAAATTAGGCCCTTTTGCCCTGCTCAGGACTCAGTATTAACTGAGTTTTTCTCAGTTTTATTCAAGCTTGCACAGAGCTTGTTATAGCTTGTTAGAGGCTAGTATTTTGGTTAACAGTAGTCACTTAGGTCTAGTTGAGATATCAATAATTTGTTTTTAGTTTGTAGCTTGTTTGATTACTTATTTATTGCCTACAAGTTGACACCAAAATCTGTTTTAAGCTTAAAATCAGAATCTCCAAATCTGTTCCATCTTGTAAATCAGTTGTTGTAACTTGTTGATTTCTATTGGATTTGGTCATATTTAGTATATCTTAGCTTCTGTAGAAATGTGGTAGCTTAATTCACTTATTAGCTTATTTCCTTTAGCTTATTCATAAGCAGTTTGTACCACAGTCCCAAATTTTTACACATAACCCCTTGTTTTTATATTTTTTATAGATTCAGAACTTAATTTTAGTATTTCCTTGAATTTTTCATATTTTTCTAGCTCTGTTTTCTATTTTTCCTCATTTAATTCTGTTTTTAGGCATTTTTAAATACCTTTTAATACAAAAAATTAGAAAAAGGTTCAAAAAAAATAAGTTTTCATTTTTCTTAGACTTAGATAAATATAAGAAGTAGAAAAAGTAATTTTCTAGATTTTTCATAGTCCATTTGGTAATTTTTAGTAATTTAATTAGTTTTTAATGGTTTAAATTTAATAGAAAATAGAAAAATAGTCACAAAAATACAAAAATAGTTTTGAAAAGTCTATTTTGATATTTTAGACTTTTCCAAGTGTTAATCTTATTTTTCTAGCTTAATTTCATATTTTCTTATATTTTAGGTAATTAATTATTAGTTAAAAATAGTTTTTAATTAGATAATTAGTTTTAAAAATAATTTTCTTTTTCTAAACATTTTCTTATATCATTAGGCTTGTAGAAACATCATTTTCATATTTTTAGGGTTAATATTGAATTAGTTTCACTTTTTATTTTGTACGTCACGTAGATTTTAATTTCAGTTTCGTAAAATCATAAAAACAAAAACATCATTTTAATTTTAGTGATAGCGTTTATTTAATAGATTTTATCTTTTTAAATTTCCTCTCATTTGCATTTTAGCCTTTGTATTTGTTTGATAATTCTGTAGTTATAATCACCAATTCATAATCCTTTTTCGTTCAAACTTCTCGATCACTAGACGTTGATTGATCCATTGCATAGCTCGCTGGGACATAACGACCCGGGGAGACTCTATACTCCTCTGATCTTCATTGATTTCGTGCTTAAGCTGTTTTAGGTTTTCTTACGCTTGCGTGAGAGAACTTGACGGTTTTGCGCGCATCATCTGCGTAGGACTTTATAATATATCACTTGTGCCCTTATTGATGAACATCAAGCGGTGTCATGTCAAGTGTTCCTATGAGATCTTTTGATGAATCTCGTGGCTCTAGACTCAATAGTGCATTTTGGTTTTCCTGAGCGGAGACTAGAGAGAGGGTCTCCTTTTTCAATATCAACCAACTCTAAGAGAAAGTCGATAGATTATGTAGGGTTTCCAGTGAGAATGAAACAAATCCTTTTAAGAGGAATTGAGTAGCTAGAAGGTTTAGTGCAGTGCGTCACTGGGTTCATGACGTCTTTGTCTTCAATACCAGTGTCATCTAGTGACAACCAGTAGCAGATGAATTGAACCCGGTTTCTGCCCTAAGGTTGATTATGGAGGGCTATTTCTTTTCACCCTTTTTCATTACTTTTCCTTTTAATTCTTCAACCCCTTCTTTCTCCTTTCTCACATTACTCCTTTTTTCAATCATACCTAAGGACTTCTAGTACTAACTATTGGTGGTGTCCTTGGGTAGATCCCTCCGGCTCTGGCGGATCATAGAACGAATTTCCTATCCTTAGTCACCTTATAACTCCATGACTGTCCTATTGTTGCCATAAAACCATTTTTCTTGAAAATATCTCAGAGTGTTTATGATAGAAAACATGTTTGAAACACTCCGTGAGTTTTATATTTTCAGAAACACTCCCCCTTCACATGTGCTTATAAGTTTTGACAGAAATCTGCACATAGAAAGTAGAGTTCGCACTTTTTGAATTGATCGACTTTAAATGAACTAGACCGATTCGAGACACGTTTACATCACTAGAGAACTAGCTTAAAATTATTACCCGTCCTGGTCAAGTCATAGAAAGTTTCTCGAGATGGTACATGATTCCTCGTCAATTCATTGGTTTCAACTGAGTCGAGCTCATTTTGAGATTCAAACAACGATCATTAAACTTTTTGATCACATTTTAATCACGTCTCCTCCCCCTCAAAAATAGCATATTCGTGATATTTTTGATATCAACGGACTAAACAACATTTTAGAATCTGTTGGGGAGACAAACGGATTTGATTTAAGCATGAATTTGGAACATTTTTGTTTTATACTCCCCCTTTAATAAAGCGTAATCAATTAAAGGGTTTTAGAGGGAGTTATCTTGAGCACAAAATATTTTGAAAGATTTTAAAAATCTTTTTGAACAATCTTGAAAAAGTTCTCAAGATGATGATGATTTCTCACCAGTTTTAAATGATTTCTCACCAGTTTGGTCCGGGTTTCGTACTGAAGTATACAAAAACCATTTTATGAAGAAATTTTGAGAAACGACATGTTTTAGAAAACATATAAAAGAACTCTCGCTCAAGCATATGTACATGCCCGTATCATTGTTGAATGACATTGCTAGAAACGTACAGAATATCGATTATACAAGAGACATGTCGTGAGAGGAATATTTTTGGATTTTTGATTTTTTAATGTTTTTGTATTTTTGAAAGTTTTATATTTTTATATTTTGCTTTTGTTTGTTTTTCAAATTTTGTATTTTGTTTTTCAAAAATATTTACAGCGAAGCTATTTGGAAAATCATTTTCAAGAAGATTTGAGAAGACGTTCTAACTCCTCAAGGGTTAGGCTTCGCATTCCAATTCGTCGAACTAAATACTCAAACCTTTCTTTTGGAAGGGCTTTAGTTAATAGATCGGCGAGTTGGTAATCAGTCTTCACGAAGAATAATTCAACAGTACCATTTTCGACGTACTCTTTGATGAAGTGGTAGTGGACTCTGATATGCTTAGTCTTTGAGTGATGAACAGGATTGCATGATATGGCTATGGCACTTTTCGAGTCACAATACATAGGTATTTTATAGAAAGTAAAGCCATAATCTGTGAGTTGTGTTCTCATCCATAGAACTTGAGCACAACAAGCAGATAGAGACACATACTCAGCTTCAGCGGTTGAAAGTGCAGTGCAATCTTGTTTCTTTGAAGACCAGCTGACTAACTTTTCACCCAAAAATTGTGCTCCTCCGGATGTACTTTTTGCTGTAACTTGATCACCTGCGTGGTCCGCATCTGAAAAGGCAATTAGATCAAATCCGGATTCCTTCGGATACCAAAGTCCCATGTGAATGGATGTCTTCAGGTACCGAAAGATCCTTTTAACCTCTTTGAGGTGCAGTTCGGTAGGCTTTGCCTGAAACCGTGCTAATAAGCAAACAACAAAATGAATATCTGGTCGACTAGCAGTGAGGTACATGAGAGAACCAATCATGCTCCGATATTTCTTCGGATCAATAGGTTTTCCAAACAAATCGGCTCCAATTTTTGGTGAAGTTACCATTGGTGTTCTGACAGAGTCACAATTATCCATACCATGATTTTTCAAAATCTCAGTTGTGTCTTTAGCTTGATTAATAAAAATTCTACGAGGGGACTGATGTATTTGTAAACCAAGAAAGAAATTTAGTTCCCCCATCATGGACATTTCAAATTTGATTTTCATGAGATTTTCAAAATGTTTTGAAAGATTCGGATTAGTGGACCCAAAGATGATGTCGTCCACGTAAATCTGAACAATCAAAATGTCGTTTTTTCATTTTTGTGTAAACAAGGTAGGATCAACTGTTCCTTTGGTGAAATTGTTTAGGATAAGGAAAGAGGACAGTTCGTCATACCACGCTCTCGGAGCTTGTTTCAATCCATAGATTGCCTTTTTGAGTTTGTAGACGTAGTCTGGATGTTCCATGTCGATGAAGCCTTCTGGCTGACTCACGTACACTTCTTCTTTCAGAGTTCCATTCAAGAACGCGGTCTTAATGTCCATCTGATAAACCGTGATGTTTTTGTGAGCTGCATAGGCTAAGAATATCCTGACTGCTTCAAGTCTAGCTACCAGCGCGAATGACTCTTCAAAGTCTATCCCTTCCTCTTGTCTGTATCCTTTGGCCACAAGACGAGCTTTGTTGCGAATAACAGTCATCTCTTCATCCCTTTTGTTCTTCCATAACCATTTAAGATCAATGACGCGAACGTCAATGGGTCTTGGAACCATTTCCCAAGAGTCATGTAGACGGTATTGGAGAAGTTCCTCCTGCATCGCTTCTATCCATGCGGGTTCTGCCATTGCCTCGCGAATGTTATTTGGTTCTATATTGCTAATTGAGCAAAGGTAAATGCACAAGTCGCAATCGGTGGCAAGTTGACGCCTCGTCTGAATTGGCCTTGAAGGTTCACCAATAATTTGTTCAATTGGGTGGTCTTTTTTCCACTTCAGAGTAGAAGGATACTGTTGGTTATACGTATGCAAGTTAGATGGTTCTCGTAAGCTTGAGGAAGATTCAGCTGATTCCGTAGCAAACGGGTTTTCAAATAAGTCTTCATCTAACGTTGCATCGTTTCGGTTTTGGTTTTGCTCATTGATAACGCTACACTCGTCGATCGGGGTCAAAGGAACTTCCTTTTCTTCGAGCAAGTTTTATAACACCCTAGGCAGTGAACCTAATCGTTGTAGTGTAGTAATTAGGATAAGCCACGGGTATTGATATCATTCTCTAGGGGAATAGGAATGCTAGTAGGGAGTTACTACGCTAAGGTTAAGGTTGAGGAAGATTATTTTTTTATCTTTTTATATTTTATGAAAATGGAAAGGTACGAATCTCGGGTATTGGATTTGGGGGGTTTGGTATTTCTACCGATTACTCTACTATTATCTAATTATCTAAACTAAGGTTGTGGGAGTCTATGTCTAATTAATGTGTGCTCGTATGATAGTTTAAAGATGTGTTTACTTAGTTTGTATTACTCCTTAATTATCTCCTATTGATGGTTGAGTGTCACGTCTTATTCCTAGTTGCGTTGTGTTTCTAAAGTTGTAGGGTATGCGTTTCTCCCTAACTCTTTGAACTTACCAAAGGGTCTTGTCTACAAATCCACTTAGAGATTATAGACTCCTACTCTAAGGCGCTCTTCGGATGGTTTAGCCTACAATCACTCAGGTAATCATACTCTAAGGTTCACAAAGATGAATCAAGCATTAAGTATACAACGAATGACCTATCGCATTACTAGATCATTAATCAACTAAGATAAGAAACAACCAATCAATATTCAATAATTAAGTTTCATACTTCCTAAGCAAACACACAAATAAATTAGCCGGACATGGAGAACATGCAAGCATACACACAAATAATCAAAGACATAATTGAATTAATGAAGCAAAGACTTATCTTGGTGTAAGATAGGGTTAAAAACCCTAAAATACTGTACAAGACACCTTAGGTTCGGTTTTAGGTTTTTACTCCAAAGACTCTCCACACAAAGACTGAAAAATTCGGATTCTATATATAAGATTACAATTGCGACGGCGTCACCTTATGTTTAGTGACGCCGTCGTGTCGCCGCCATTAGGGTTTTGTCTTGGCCACGTTAACCTTGCGACGGCGTCACCTTATTTCCGTGACGCCGTCCTCTTCAGCTTCTGACGTCGTCTGGATCGCATCTAGGCCGTCTGAGTAGCGACGGCCTACTCTTTCACAACTAGACGCCGTCTCTTGAAAACACGAGTTTTGAGTTCTGACCCGTCACAATAATTCTCCGACGGCTTCGCAAATAGCTCCTGACGCCGTCGCCTTCTACATTCAGCGACTGTGAGTGTCTCGATTTCGACTTTGGCCATTTTCTTCATATATTCGCGCCTTTTCGTCCAAATAAGTGCCATTCCAGCATTTTGCCTTCACGAGACCTAAAAAGTGAAAAGGAACGATATTAAGCAATAACGGATACAAAAGTGATCAAATAAGGACTTAAATGACCCCTCAAAATGGTACCTTTTAAAACCTTATCAAATATCCCTACACTTGTTATTTGCTTGTCCTCAAGCAAATGTGCTTTTAGCCAATTAATTTATAAGTTAGGGGTCATTCAGCATTAATTCAAAACGGTCCACAACACATATAAGCCCCGCAAAAGTCATAACAAGCACGGAAATTACATACCAGCACCTCACATGGGGTGTTTGGATACTCACATCTCTCTCAGGTGTATAAATGAAATATAACAATATAGGAAATGGAAGATAAACACTCATTAACCGGTCCTAGTACATAGATTACCATAGGCTTGAGAATAGATCAAACCTCCATCGCTTTGGCGTAAGCACCTAGGAAAGACTATCAAAGAGGTCTTTTAAAGGGTTGTAATGTTAGGCTTACGGTAGGGAAATAAGGGTTTGGTGGGATAGGCTATTTAGTGGTGGTAAGTCAAAAATCTTTATGTTAACTGCATATGAAGAATGGCGTTGCTAAGCCAAGACTCGACACTCTAAACTCTAGATAACTGAAATAAACAAACATAAATTTAAAGGATAGATGTAGGATGGTAGCCCGTATTTTTTTTTTTTTTTTTTTTTTTTTTTTTTTAATCACTCTATTTTTTTTCTTTTCTCTTTTTCTATTTTTTTTTCGATTTTTTTTTTTTTTTTTTTTTTTTTTTTTTTTTCATACACTTTTACTCTACCATCCTCTAAGATAACATCAAAATACTAGGGATTTATAAGCATATCCCTACACTTGAGTTTTTATTACTCTAACACTAATTTGACCCGATTTGAAAAGATCAAAACACTTGGGGTACATTATTACGTAAACAAAGGGAATTTGAATTTAACGTTCCCTTCCCGTCATTTCATAAACTTTAACTTTTTCCATGAATCCCAATCATCCCAAAACTGTATACAAAGGATATGACTCGACTTAGCAACTTATGCAAGCAACTAGATAATTGAACTAAGGGTTTAGGGTGATAACAAATATTTGCACTAAAAGTGAGTGCATAAGGGGTAGGCTAAGGCGATTTGGGTGTATATTTGGGGGTGGGGTGTAAACAATGCTCTTCATTGATATTCCGGAAAAACCGAAATATCACGAGAACCGCGAAAAGGATAGGCTCTGAGGGGTTAACTAGGGGTATCGTGTACTAAAGATGAGTACAACGCAAAGGGTGTGGGGGAATTACTCAACCGAATTGGAAGAAGTAATTATATTACGGGTATCAAACAAGGGTTTATCCTAATGCCTCTTATCATTTAGTTATTCCTAACTACACAAGTGTAGCCTCACTTGCGATCTCGGAATGCATCACAAAACAAGTTCTAGAATCTAATATACTACCGGTTCACACTCTAAGCATTAAAGATGAATGCTTTAATTCCTACTAATCTAAGGGCGATCCTCAAATTTTGGGTGGAATTTGGGTGGTAAGGGTTTTTGTGCTAGTCATATAACTTCCTATCCATGAGACGCTTTTGTTAAGACTAATGGCCCACTCCTATATATTATGAAAAATTTTAAATTTGGTGCCAAAATTACCCTAACCGACATTTTCTCATGGTTTATTACACGATCACAATTGGACAAAGCAAATAATCAAGGATAAGCATAGTTTCAAAGTTCTCGTTTTATTTTCCCTCCCTACACTTAAACTGAACATTGTCCCCAATGTTCCCCGAAAGTATCAAAGTTATGATAAAAGAAGGTAATTAAAAACGAAAGAAACTAATACTCCCCTGATTAGCTCGGTAGGATCCGTGCAAAGTGGTGGTTAAATTCTTTTCAAGAAGAATTATTGCGTGAAAAGCTCCTTCCAATCTTATGTAACTTCTTCTTGACAAACTAAACCTGCACACTTGAAGAAAACAAACGAAACCTTCGCGTAAAATCGGCGGTAATAATATATATAAGACTCGATTTAAACTAGGATATAATGCTTGTGGAATGGATGTTTACAGAATTTCTAAGAAAATTAAGACCTGGAAAATTCCAAAAAATTTTTAAGTAGCTCAGAAAACGAGAAAAAAGTAATCTGATGTTTTTACTCCTTCCTGACGCCGTCAGGTTGCAATCCTGACGCCGTCAGGTTATCCTGACAAAAACTGGTCTGCGATTTTCTGGAAAAATTTCTGGAAAATTTACATCTTTAGAATCCTGGAAAAATTTCTGCAAAACATTCATTATGACTCGATACAAGCATTTGACTCGAACAAACAAACATATATATCTTTTAGTTAATTGTTATTCTCATGTTTACGTTTCTTTTGAAAATGTGTGTAATCCTCCCTACACTTATCCCTTATGTAAAATACCTTTATATGTAATTAAGACGAAGTTAAAAACAAAATAAAGCATTTTTACAAATTTAAACATGAGGATAAACAATTAATAAAAGATATATGACACTAACAAGCAAACAATTAAGCATGGGTTGCCTCCCACGAAGCGCTTTTCTTTATTTAAGAGTCTTGTAGCTAGACTCATAGTCGTGCTCCTACGTTCCCTCACGCATCCTCAATGAGAATTCTATCATGTTGACAAAATCTTCATCGACTCTATACCTAGGCCCTAAAGTCAAGCAATCCTTATAATAATGCCTCCTTCTTTCCCACATGAATTTATAACCTTTTTCAACATCTTCCTTGCTTTTGTCCTCAAAAGCTTTGATGTTGTCTCGATCATAAATGGACAAGTGGCCATACTCAGTTGTTTTCCAAGGCATCCTATAGGTGATCTCATCGGTTCCTTCCTTGAACCTAACCGTTCCATCATGCTTGTTATGGCTCATTCTAGATGTTTCAACAAACGGTTTCCCTAGCACTACTTGGGATAAACTATAGTCAATGACGCATCCTACATCTTCTAGAACCATAAAATCAACTAGGTAGGTGAAATTTCCTATAAAGACATGCACGTCCTTGACTCTTCCCACAAAGTTGCAAACTCCTCCCGGATACTTAGGGTCTCTCCTAATATTGAGTCGCTCATTCATAATGTCATTGTAGACAGCAGATGACATTACGTTAATGGGGGATTCCGTATCTATGTAAGCGTGGTCGACACTCCTATATCCGATCATACAAGGGATTTTTAGGTTCCAGGGATTTCCTCTCCTAATCTTTGGGCATATCCTAATGATGGGTGATCGTGGATTATTGATTATGTATTGATGGTACGCAACTTCTTCCTTAGTGGGGTAAAGATTGAAGTAAGCACTATTTTCCACATCCACGTTGTTGTTTATCATGCCATTTTCCGAATTACTGCTAATCATTGAGCCAACTATAGCAGCGCTGACTACTTTCTCAACAGCTTCCCTAATTGTACTATCAAATATTTTCTGCAAATCCTGAAGGTCGGTGTTTCTACTCACATATCGGCTTCGACGGTTGTGTTGGTTATTGGGTTGGGTTTTGAGTGATATTGAAATTTTTTGTGTTGGGTTATTAAGTGGTGGTTGGTTATCATTCTCCATGATGAAGAGTGATGGGGTTATGAACAAAGGTTACGAAGAAGGGGGATAGACTAAGAGAAATCTAAAAATGAGAAAAAAAAAGTTTACTTGATAGGAATCAAGCAAAGAAACCTAAACGAGGTGGACTACTAACTAGCTATTCTATTCCCCGGCAGCGGCGCCAAAAACTTGATAACGCTACACGCGTCGTTCGGGGTCAAAGGAACTTCCTTTTCTTCGAGCAAGTTTTATAACACCCTAGGTAGTGAACCTAATCGTTGTAGTGTAGTAATTAGGGTAAGCCACGGGTATTGGTATCGTTCTCTAGGGGAATAGGAATGCTAGTAGGGAGTTACTACGCTAAGGTTAAGGTTGAGGAAGATTATTTTTTTATCTTTTTATATTTTATGAAAATGGAAAGGTACGAATCTCGGGTATTGGATTTGGGGGGTTTGGTATTTCTACCGATTACTCTACTATTATCTAATTATCTAAACTAAGGTTGTGGGAGTCTATGTCTAATTAATGTGTGCTCGTATGATAGTTTAAAGATGTGTTTACTTAGTTTGTATTACTCCTTAATTATCTCCTATTGATGGTTGAGTGTCACGTCTTATTCCTAGTTGCGTTGTGTTTCTAAAGTTGTAGGGTATGCGTTTCTCCCTAACTCTTTGAACTTACCAAAGGGTCTTGTCTACAAATCCACTTAGAGATTATAGACTCCTACTCTAAGGCGCTCTTCGGATGGTTTAGCCTACAATCACTCAGGTAATCATACTCTAAGGTTCACAAAGATGAATCAAGCATTAAGTATACAACGAATGACCTATCGCATTACTAGATCATTAATCAACTAAGATAAGAAACAACCAATCAATATTCAATAATTAAGTTTCATACTTCCTAAGCAAACACACAAATAAATTAGCCGGACATGGAGAACATGCAAGCATACACACAAATAATCAAAGACATAATTGAATTAATGAAGCAAAGACTTATCTTGGTGTAAGATAGGGTTAAAAACCCTAAAATACTGTACAAGACACCTTAGGTTCGGTTTTAGGTTTTTACTCCAAAGACTCTCCACACAAAGACTGAAAAATTCGGATTCTATATATAAGATTACAATTGCGACGGCGTCACCTTATGTTTAGTGACGCCGTCGTGTCGCCGCCATTAGGGTTTCGTCTTGGCCACGTTAACCTTGCGACGGCGTCACCTTATGTCCGTGACGCCGTCCTCTTCAGCTTCTGACGTCGTCTGGATCGCATCTAGGCCGTCTGAGTAGCGACGGCCTACTCTTTCACAACTAGACGCCGTCTCTTGAAAACACGAGTTTTGAGTTCTGACCCGTCACAATAATTCTCCGACGGCGTCGCAAATAGCTCCTGACGCCGTCGCCTTCTACATTCAGCGACTGTGAGTGTCTCGATTTCGACTTTGGCCATTTTCTTCATATATTCGCGCCTTTTCGTCCAAATAAGTGCCATTCCAGCATTTTGCCTTCACGAGACCTAAAAAGTGAAAAGGAACGATATTAAGCAATAACGGATACAAAAGTGATCAAATAAGGACTTAAATGACCCCTCAAAATGGTACCTTTTAAAACCTTATCACTCATCAACTGCTGGTAGAACGGGTGCAATAACTGTAGTAGATGTAGATGATGTAGATGGAGTTGGTGCATTGGTTTCGACCGTTGTAGATGCATCGTCTGTTGGTGGTGGTTGATGATGATTTTGAGCAGGTGCAGCGGAATGATGGTTTGATGCATTTGTCGAAGTTCCACCATAGTATTCATCGAACATTAACTCGAAGAAATTCTCCCATTCTTGTTCTTTAGGATTATCAAACGAATTTGATTGAGCTCTTTGAGGTACGAGTCCTGAACTGATGCGTCCAGAAGTCTGCGGGTTTAGTGCGGGCTCTGATACCAATTGTAGGACCTTACTTTTATCAACATTATCATAAACCCACTTACCAAACACAAGTATCACCACGTGAAACCACGCTACGTGTAGAACACGTTCAACTCAAATACAAACGTTATGCTTAAGAAGAAAGGAAAGATGAGAAAGATTGGTGACTTGATGTTATACAAACCGTGTATGATATGCGTAGAAAGATAAACAATAAAGCTGATGTTTATTGCAAAGGAAGAAAACACACACACACACACTTTCAAGCACACCCCTCAAATGAGACTTTGAGGGGTATTTATAGTACAAGTGACTTGATGCCCTAAAAGGCTTTCTATGGGCTTCGTGGGCTTGGACATGGGTTGGATTGGATATGAGGCAAGCTTAACATAACGCCTAGCCATTTGGCTTAGCCCAATCCACGAACCCGTTGACTATTCTATCACGATATCTAACACACGTTACAAAGTTCCTAATCGTGAATGACCATCACTTCTAATAAAAATTATTAAGGCTAACATAATCCAATTTGGATTATGAGAAATCATCAAAGTTAACCACCCGACCATATGGAAGTTGACACTTCTCTACCACCACCATCATTCTTGGTCGAGCCATTCTCAAATGCGCCTCCACCAATCCCTCCGTCGTTTGAGGCTCCACAAGCCGCTTCACTTCTTCCACCACCACTATCTAGCCATGACAAAGATTGTTATCATTGTCAACATGTTGAAATTTTGATACATGAAGTACGAGAAGACCAACGTTTCATGTTCTATCACCTCCTCGAACGTTTTGACGAGATTAAACCTAAACAAACTTGATCTAGAAGATTTTAGTGGTGTCCTAATATCAAACGTTAGTTGGTCTAGAAATTCCTAGTCATGTAATTTTAGAGTCATGTATATCATAACTCTAGTTTTATTAAATGAAATTACGTGCTACTTGTTATATGACTATGTTGTATTATACATATCTCACTTTGGTGATAACATTATTTGTTATACCACCATTTGCTGAATTTATTCATCAGCCAGACGGATCCCTTTAATTTGCCTAGATGGATCCCTACTAGGAGGGAACCGTGGGATCCGTGAGACAGAAAACTAATTTTATACTAACTTGGATCACGTATTTAGGAAATTGTGCATTATACTTGTTTTCTAATATTTGTTTTGTAGTTATTCAATTTACACATGAAGACTTTGACACCCTAAAGCTAGGGGGAGCTTTGTGTCAAAGAAATACATTGCAAATCACTTGCAATATTAGGATTACATTTCTTGACATCCCTTTGCAAAATTGCAATCATCAAAGGGGAGCACATTCGTCACATAGACGAAATCTTTTGCAAACTTAGTTGCAAACAAACTAACTTAGTATTACTTTCTTGACGCCCTTACATAGAGATGGACTCGTCAAGGGGGAGTTAAGACGAGATCCTTTCCCGTTACTTGCTCTCTGTTTCCTTTTATTTCCTTCACATGTTTTTCCTAAAACAATGTGTTAGTTTCCTTTCGAAGCTCTTTTTGTTTCGACAAAAAGGGGGAGAAGAAAGTAAAAACTACAAATTCAAACTTTTACGAATTTTAGCTTTTCCTTAAAATAATTTTATATTTTGTCATCAACAAAAAGGGGGAGATTGTTAATACAAATAAGCCATAAAAACGTTTATTTATATTTTACGATCTTTTAATGTTTTGTCGATAACAAACGTAAAATCATTTTAACGAAACAAATAAAATACGTAAATGGTTTGAACTAATAGTTTCTAACATATTCACATTTTCACATAAAACACTAAAACAAGTATAAGTGATTTTATGATTTAATATTACATATGTACAACAACTAGTGTTTAGATATTTGGGTAAAATATATACATAACTAGTATGTAGTATATTGGGTAATATAAATGGGTAGAAACTTAAGTATCATAACCCATTGGGCAAATACATTGAATGTAGTTGGGTACAACCCAAAGCCCATGACCCATGGAGCTTGACCCATAACCCATTGCATGACATCATGCTTATATCATACATGGATAATATCCATAACCCATGGTTTTGACCCATACCCATGTGACTAGGTGCATTCCACTCAAGAGATACATTGTATCTAGCTAAAGACCCATGGATCAACCCATGACCCATGACCCATAACCAAAATACCCATGGGTAAAGAGGAGCGTCCCACGGATCCCTAGCTTTACGCTAGATGGATCCCTTGTGGAAGGGATCCGGGGAACAGTAGAATTTTTTCTCTATAAATAGTGAGCCATTTCTTCATTGTTTCTCACCCCTTTCTAACATACTTTCCCCTAGAGTTGAAAACTCTCTAACATTAGATCCAAGAGATCTATGTTTGTAGTTTTGTTTTTGTGTGATCTTCTAGGTTCCTCTTAAAGGCGAGATCACCACCTTTGAATCCGAGCAAGCTCAAGTCCATGAGTTGCTATGCTTCCTCATCATCAAGACTACTGAAGTCTTCTTGTTGATGATTATTTATCTTTTCCTAAGAAGTGTTGAAGACATTTATGAAAGGTGTCTCTAGTGTCAAGACGAAGATATTAGTGAAGGGTATCTATCGTCCACATCATTAGCACTTGTGGCAGGTGCTTAGAATTCAAGACTAGAAGCATTATCGAAGGGTGCTTAGAAGTCAAGACACAAGACATTAGTGAAGGGTGTCTAGAAGATCTAGTTTAAGGCATTAGTGAAATGTGCCTTAGATGTACATTCGATATGGTGTGTTTCGATGTACAAGATAGCCTAGCAAAAAATATTAGATGTAAAATGGAAGGCCATTTGGTTAAATCCTACGATGCCTCTTATCATTTGAACATATTTTTATCACTTGAGAGTGATTTTAACCGTAATGCATAACAAGTACAAGTTATAGAATCGACATAATCACCGGCACACTCATAGCAAAATATAAAACAAAAAGATATGTTTTATACAAAAAGAATCTTCACAATTTAGTGGAAAAAGGCTACAATCCGCGCTAGAAAATATTATCGAATCCAAAATGAATTACTTTTGTAATTTGGTCCAAATCAAAAAATTTCAAAAACCTCATTTTACCATTGAAATACCCAAGTTGTTTTTTAAATATATCTTAATAACGTGTGAAAACAACTAGACAATCAAGGGTGATTTTCTACTATTTACTTGAATCCAAAAACTTTACCTAAAAATCAAAAATTAGACTAAAAACTAAAAAATTTAAAATCGTATCATTTTTCCTATTTTCTTCCCTCGCCCATACTTAAGTTTTGCATTGTCCTTAATGTAATAAAATGAACTTCAAAGTAAAGAAATGGGAAGAAAAAAATAGTCAAAAAGATACCACGGGATAGAATATGCAATATGCATATTGGGTCATAGGCACGCATGTGAGTTATCCAACTCCAAATATTGACCAACAATAAGCTTCCGTCACATCTATCCTGCAAACAAAACTGAAAAATATACAGAATACACAAAACAAACAAACAAACTACAAACAATCCAAACGCTACTTAAAAATAAAAATAAACAAAGTATGATAATAATCCTAAAGAAATAGTTAAGAGACAGAGATAGAGATAATATTGTTCGACACACATAAGCATTGTTTTTGAAATCACAATCCAAAGAATGATCCACGATCATTCGTCATCCTCACTCATCTCATCACCTTCATCATCATTCTATTCGTCATCACTTTCGGACTCACAGTGCTCATCCACAAACTCCGAACGAACTCTCCTCTTCTTCTTCTTTCCTCCAGCTCCCGATGAAGATCCTCCAACATCATAGCTAGATCCTCCAACCTCGGGTAATCTACCATACGCAGGAACTGGGTCGGGAAATGGTGCATAGCCAGGATATGGGTACGGATACGGTCCAGGATACGAGGTGTAGGGGAAAGGATATGGTGGAACATTAGGTGGGTTGTAAGGAGGCAACTCATAGTTGGATTCTTGAGCCATGTGTTGAAAGAACAGAATCGAATAATCATTAATGTATTTATTCCTCAACATCATCGAATCTCTCCAAATATCCCTACACTCAATTTCATTCAAATGCCAGTTCCAATCTCCCCAACCTGAGTCAAAACTACTAGTCATACCCGTTTGTACGTTACCCATCTGTACATTGCGCATTGGCACATTTCCCTGCTGTTGTGGTAGTTGTTGTGGTTGTGGACCAATCCATGCTCCCAACGTCTTTGTCCTTCTATTCAAAGTTGTTCCAAAACTCATTGCATTCCATATCTCACTAACCTGTGGCTCTCCACACTTAGCCAACTCATTGCTATTGTAATACCCAAGATTCTTTGCCAACCTCGTCACATAATGACCTCCAGATATGTTGCTATTACCTTTGATACCCGGGGCTTTCCTAGACAAATACTTGGCTATGAGCCAAGCCGCATTCCCATCCTTAGTCTCTTCCAACAACATCATAATCCACAAGTCCGACTTATGGCATTTGTCCCGGCTCCCAATTCTGTGAAACGGCCCCCATACTGTTGGATCGATGTACTCTAACCAAACTAACTTAAATAGCTTGTTAAGGTTTAATAACCTCGGATAAATCCTAATTTATTAACAGAGAAACACTGAGCAAACTCTATTAAGTATGCGGAATTTACTTAACAAAGCTAAGAAGAATAACTTTAACTTTGAACGATTTTATTAATAACTCTAACTCTGCTTATTATGCAGATCTTTAACAACTCTAATAATATCGAACTTCTCTCTAAAACTCAAATAAAATCACGTACATCTTATGCCAATCTAGGGGTCCTTTTATAGGCTCAATGATACCCTAGTCGGTTTACAAATTGTATCCTTGTACGTCAAGTAATCTAATATAGAATATTCTAGAATTACAAGACTTTCTATAAACGAATAAAACAGTTCTTTGATCTTGCAGTACTTTGACTTCGTATGCAGTACTTTGACTTTATCATTTAGCAGTACTTTGACTCTTTGACTTTTTCCAGTTCTTTATCATTCTGCAGTACTTAATTAATCTTTAGCACTTTAACTGTTCAACACTTTCATATCCCAACAATCCTCCCCTAACTTGAATTCTACTTGTTTGACTTCAAGTTCCTTTGTGAATATATCTTTATCAGCTTCATAGATTGTGTCTTTGTCTTTGGATTGTATCTTTGTAGTTTCTGTGCTGGTATCAATATAATCAAAGTATCTCTAGAATTATTCTTTTACAGCATCATCCAGAAAGCTCCATCTTTTCAGCAACACAGCAACATATGACAATTTGTACATTAATTCAGTTTAAGTTGCAAACTATTCTCATCACTTCCAGGTGTGTTAACTCCTGTGAGAGGCGAATCATTGAAAATTTAATGGATTTAGATCTCTTTACCAAAGCCATTAAATTTGGAGTAGCCAAATGTTTTGGTGTGTAAGACCATGGTACATTGATAACCATATGATTTTTAGCAAATCATCAGCTATCAACAGATTTGATTTGTCTTTACCAAAAGCTGTACCCTTCTGGACTAGTTAGTTCTTTCATCATGGTGAACTAATTACCATATAATGGTTTTTCCACAGCCTTTACCACAAGCCATTTTCTTGTGGGCTAGCCAACTCTTCACATTATTGATATGGTGAGTTGATTACCATCCAACTTATTAGCAAGTTGTCAACTAAAAACGGATTTGATATATCTTTACCAGAGCCGTTTGCTCATGGATTAGTCAATCCTTTTGTAACCATGGTGGATAGATAACCTATTGATGTTATCATCTCAAAAACCATTTATTCAACCTTTGTTTCAAAATATTTGTTACTTAACAAAAGTTTTCTTCAAAAATCACTTAACTGGTTAAAAGCTGCAAGCAGTACTTTGATTAAAGTACTGTTTGATCAGCAGTACTTTGAATAAAGTACTGATTTATCAAAAATAATTTATTCAAATAAGTCTCATACCAGTTATTCATTATCATCAGCAATAGTAGTCCAGTTGATAAACAAATTGATGACCATACAAGCAATTTCATTGTCTTCTTCAACTTCCATTCCATGCTCTAGCATCCTCCTCATAAGATCTACTGTAAGAGGATATCTTCTATCTGCAAACATGTGAATCATTGTACCATTTTCCAGCTCTAGAACATGAACTCCAGATTCTTCAAAGAATCTCCAGCAAACAATTTCCCAGTTCTCTTGATTCTTCCAAATTTCATCACTGCTCTGTTCTTCAGTTTCCCATGCAGTTATGATATCTCCAAGTAAAACTAAACCAATTCCTTCTGATGGATGATGTTCAAAATAATCTTTCACCACATGATATAAATAGAATAGATCCACTCTATCTAAGATATGCAATAAATCCCATAGCCTGTTGAACACTCTGAAACTTTCATCTTCTCTATGAAACATCAGATAGCTTCCATCTTTAGATTCCACAACTTCAAAAGCAATAATCTGAGAACTGTTCGTCTTCATGTCAGCATCTTCTTTGGAATATTCAAAATCTACTATTCTGAGATAATTTCTTAGTTCATCACTAGTTTCAGATATAAACTCAACTTTTTCTTTCTTTGAAAACTGTATATCTTCAACTTCAGTTTTCCTTTTTCTTTTTAAACTTTTCTTTCTTTCTGCTTCAGTCCAAGTAGCTTCATCTTTATAATCTTTCATACTTGCAACATCCTTCTTATAAGCCTCTGTCTCAGCATCATATAATCTTTTCATATCAACATACTTCAGCTTCTGCAATCCTTTATATCCTCGACTTTTCAAATAAGCCATCATTGCATTCCTTTCTTTAGCAAGGTTTGGTTTTCTAGGCATAAAAGAAACAGGAATAGGTGACTGTAATGGTTCAGCATCTTCAGCATTCAATTCTTCTTGTAATTTCCTAGCTGCTTCTTCATTCATTGTGTTAGGAATTAGAAATTCCAGGTATTAAAGAGTCGGTCACCTCAAGTATATGTAATCGTTAGAAAGCTCGTAGTCGTAGTTCTTTTAAGTCAAGTAGTATTTAGTTAAGTAACACCGTGGAGGACGGACGGGTCTTTACCCACTGTATGCCTGATCCACAGCCCGTTGTGTGGCGTTTTATTGTAAGACTATAAATACTCTCTACCTTCCAAGGTAGAGAGTTGGAGCTCATAATAAGAATTTTCTTTCTCTCACTAAAGTTCCCTAAACCTCTAACTTTCTCTTTCTAGAATTCCACTTATACGCCACCTTGTTGTTATGGTTTGATGTGTATGTGAAAACTAATAACTTACAATTGGTATCAAGAGCCATGGTTAGATCATATCTTGCACATCTTTGGATTTCTAGTGGTTTTTTAGTTTGAAAAAGTTTAGTGGTTTGTGCATCATTTGGTTGATTTCTTGTGTTAAAGCTTGGATTTTGTTAGTACTTTTATGTTTAGAATCATCACAAGTGTTTAGGTTTTCATTTGGTAAGCTTGAATCATCTTGGTTGGGTTGTTTTTGGATTGAAAAGTGATGTTTATGTTGTTTTTCATGCTAGCGACTTGACCTACGGAGTTGTTTCTTAGTAGCGACTTGCTTTGCAATTTTGTAGCGAGTTACAGTTTTGGAGCTAGCGACTTAGGCCTAGCGACTAACAGTACAAGTAGTGGACTCTCCACTACGGGTAGCGACTTGGTGTTAGCGACTTGGTCTGTAGCGAGTTGCTCTTTAGCGACTTGAATCTTTAGCGACTTGTCTAGCGAATTGCTGCCAAAATTTTGCTAGCGACTTGAGGCTTAGCGAGTTACTACTTAGCGACTTGAATTTGTTTAGCGACTTGGGACTTTAGCGACTTGGTTGTATAGCGAATTAGGTGTTAGCGACTTGGTGCATTATCTTCTAGCGACTTGGGTGATTTTTATACGGTTTTCTCTTGATTTAGTAAAATCCCGTGAAAGAATCTATTTCCCGGTTTAATCATAAGAGTTATAAAATCCCGTATAATCTGTTAACATGTCTACCAACGTTCCTACTATCATCTCCACTGTTGCCGAGGATGTTCAAGCAGCTGGTTCAGATACTCATCCACCCATGCTTGACAGAACTGACTATGATTCTTGGGCTCAACGAATCAGATTGTACTGTCTTGGAAAGGATAATGGTGTCAACATTCTCAAATCCATTGATGAAGGACCGTATCGAGTTGAGATGACTAGAGATGTACTTGATACTGCTGAAGATGGAACTCTGATTTACGGAATGGACAGACCAAAGATGTATGATGAGCTTGATGATAAGGAGAAAAAGAGATTCGATACTGATATCAGGGCTTCTAACATTGTTCTTCAAGGTCTTCCTAAAGACATCTACAAGCTGATCAATCACAACACCGATGCAAAGGCAGTATGGGATAACGTCAAGATGCTTCTCTCAGGTTCTGAATTAACTATGGAAGACAGAGAATTACAACTCTATGACGAATTTGAACACTTCAAGATGAAACCAGATGAGAGTGTCTATGAGTACTATGTGAGATTTCATAAGCTGGTGAATGATATGAGGAACATCAGAATGACTATGCCTAACATTCAGCTAAACTCAAAATTTGTGAACAACATGAATCCCGAATGGCACAAGTTTGTTACTTCTGTGAAGCTCACTAAAGGATTGAAGAATACGAATTATGAGCAACTCTATGCCTTCCTTCTTCAGAATGAGAGACATGCCATGTTTGAAAAGATGATTCTTAATCAGTTCAAAACCAACCAGGGAGAGACTAGCTCATCTAATGACTCAACTGCCTTCTACTCAAACATCGGAATCACAACCAAAGCCTCACAAGTCATACCCATGGGTAATGGTAATCACAAACTCATTCATGATCCTATGTTCAAACAAGCTGATGCTGATGCACACGTGGGTAACATCATTAATCAACTAGCTCTTCTGATTAGTCAAAACATGAATTCTCTCCCACAAACCAACAACAACCTCAGAACAGCATCTAACCTACACAATCAAGCTACTGTTAAAGATGGGAGGATCGTGGTGCAACCAGTTCAGGAAAGACAGTATGAACAGGGAAGAGGTGGAGCTGGTAGAGGTTATGTTGGTAATCAGAATCGAGGAAGGAATGGTAATCAAGGTCAAACTAAGCCGATCAAATGCTACAACTGTGGTGGTGAGGGACACATTGCAAGGAACTGCACATCTCCAAAACGTCCACAGAATGCTGATTATTTCAGAGATAAGATGCTGCTTGTACAAGCTCAGGATAATGGTGCTGCTTTGGATGAAGAGGAGTTGTTGTTTCTTGCTGAGGGCAATGCCAAGACCTATGATGCTGATGTGGATGAGCAGCCTATTCAGGAAATAGGTCACAATCATCAGAATGCCTTTCAAGTCGCTGATTGTGATGCATACGACTCTGATGTGGATGATGGACCTACTGCACACATAATTTTTATGGCTAGCATTTCTCCAATGGTTTCTCCCAAGGTCCCTTCTTCACCACAAGCTGGCTCATCCAAAGACAAACTCATCTCAGAGGTATTAAAACTATACGATGATGCTGATGTGCAAAAGATGCATGACAAAGTACAATTAACTGAAACTTTTGAATCAAATATTGAAAATATGGGTAATATCAATGTTGTCCCATATGATCTATATGTGAAACAAAGTGAGAGTGAAGTTGTACGAAGTGATGCATCTTCTGCAGTCAACAATAACTATGTTTTTGATGAATACACTGCATGTGCCCCTGATGATTCTGTAATTTCTGAACTAAATGCCTATAAAGAACGTGTTGCTATCTATGAACAACGTGCAAAATTTGAGTTGACCTCTCCTGAGCAGGAAATGGATGACCAAGTGCGTACAATCATTAGAAAAAGTAATTTTCGAGAAGAAGTATTAAAACAAGAGTTAAATTCCTTGCAAGAAAAGCTTTCTAAAACTGCTAAGCAAAAACAAGAACTTCAAGAAAATGTGAAAATGCTTAAGCAAGAATTTAATGCAAAGGAATCAAAACTCTTGAAAGATTTTTCTAATCTGAAAACTTTGAAAAACAAACTTGAAAACAAGTTGTACATACAAGGGAACACCATTCAGACTGCTCACATGATCACTAAGCATAGAGTCTTAAGCGATAAGCATAGCATTTCCCTTATTGAGGAACCAAATCCAGAGGTTATTAAAAAGGCTAGAAATGCTCATAAGGTTCTTTATGATGGCAATGAAATCCTTAAACCTAGACAGAAACCTAGTTGCGTTGAGTGCACTGAGGAAGATAAGAAATCAGATGAAGTCACTAGGGAAAAGATGAACAAGAAATTAGATGATCCTAAATGTAAAGAGAAGAAAATAAAGATCACACCCCATGATTACAAGAAGGAAAACTGGATTTCCTTGAACAAGTTTAAGCGTCAGACATTGTTGACTCCCGAACAAGTTTTTTGGAAAAAAGATCTAGATAAGCAGAAAGCTGAAAATATTGTTGAAACAAACCCTCCCCTTTGGAAAATGCCTAGAGCGACTGTGTATCCTCCTAATACACCAATGCATCTTGTTCCTAGAACAATTGCCACTAAAAGCAAGACCTTAATTAGCCAATATGTTATATTTCAACTATTTGTTGATTTTGAGAAAACTTGCAAGAAAAGGATCACACCCACTGGTATAACTGAAGGAGAAAGGGGTTTTGAGCAAATGAAAGAATGTTATTTAACTGAGGTCATGCCTTTCTTTAAACTTCTAAAAGATTACTTTGAGAGTCTTAAAAAGGGGATAGAAACTGATATTAAGGGAATGGAAAAGGAATTTGATGCAATGATAGTTGAAGTTAGTGACTATGAGCGAGCACTAAAATATAATGAGATTGAGAGGAAGAACTTGCATACACTAAATGAGAACCTGATTTCTGAATGTATTGCTCAAGATGTGTTTTTCACTGCTACAAATTGTTCCATTAATGCTTCCAAATTTCATGAATTATCGGTTGCCCTGAATGTCTCCCATGATCGTGTCATTGAGCTTGAAAAAAATAATTCTGAACTAAACGAGAAAATTGAACTGGATGATCACGACAATTTGGTTAAACATTTTTCTAAACTAGAAGTTGAGCATTTTAATTTACAACTAAAACATCAACATCTTAAAGAAAATGGCAAAACTTCAAATATCAAGACATCCTCAGATGCTCCAGAGTTTGATGCAGTTTTTCAAATTAACAAACGTGATGAACAGATTCAAGCTCATTGCAACACGATCAGAAAGTTGAAAGCCCAAATCTCTCAATTAAAGGGTCAAACGAACAATATGACAGGCTCCCAAATACCTCCTCCTTTAGATTCTCAGAATTCTCAAACGTTTCATCTTCAAAACCTAGTAAATGCATTACAAAAGGAAAACGAAAGTTTTCTAGAAGAAAATGAAAAGGTTAAACGTCATTTCAATGAGTTATTTGAATCAATAAAGGTCACTCGTAACAAAAATAACGAACAAATAGCCTCATTGCAAAAGGAAATTGAGAATCTGAAGAGTCAGGTAAAAGGGAAAATGCCAATGACCAATGAGGAGAATGGTGTATCAAAGGTTCACTCTTGTAATAAATATGCTTTGTCTGTGAAATATGTCCCTCCTCATCTCAGGAACAACAAAATTGCTGT
The DNA here is from genome assembly GCA_019973895.1 of Chrysanthemum seticuspe. Taxonomy (NCBI): domain Eukaryota; kingdom Viridiplantae; phylum Streptophyta; class Magnoliopsida; order Asterales; family Asteraceae; genus Chrysanthemum; species Chrysanthemum seticuspe. Next base: position 217,440,392 of record BPTQ01000004.1, read on the forward strand.
TCAAACATACTTCTCATCCCTTAAGGATTGCCTAGAATGTCTGCGTGAGATTGTTGAAGAGGATAAGTTAGAGAAACCTCATGATAATGCAATTGGACATGCATGCTTATATGCCAAACGATCTCAAGAAATCCTAGAATGCTTGATCACAATATGCCCAAAATCCTTAGGTGAGAGAGTTAATCCGTTGATTCCATGCTCGATGCCTAATGCCAAGTATGATACTCATTCAATGCCCAATGTTTTGAATATGAATCTTAGTGTGCCTTTAAGTAGTTCAGATTCCAGATCTGTCAATACTAAGAAAGAGAACTCAAGTGTGCCTTCTAGGAGTACATATCCCAGCACTTCTAGTTTTAAGAAAGTGAACCTTAGTGTGCCTGCATGTAGTTCAGATCCCAGCACATCTAAACAGGTGATGCAAAGAGTTGTAAAACCCACTAATGTTCCCATTCCCTCTACAGGAGTAATCAGTGACATTAAAGGGAGCAGGTCAAAGTCTCAAGACAATACAAGGAATGATAGGACCTCGCAAGCTAAGAATGTGCACTGGAAAAGAGTAGAAGAACAATCTAGGAACTTTAAGCTTGAATCGAATAAAATGAATCATGTTGATTCTAGTATTAGCCATAGGCGTACTGTAATTAATTCGAATTCTGATACTATTTGCAAACCTTGTACTGATGTCTGCTTGAATTCTGTTTCTAATCATGAATGTGGTGTTAATGTTTTGCCTAATGATGTTAATTGTCCAGTTAATGATGTTAATGCTAAAAAGGCAAAAAGGCAAAAACGAAAGAAAGTTAGAAAACAGTGGAAACCCACAGGAAGAACATTTAGTAAGATAGGCTATTATTGGATACATGTTGGTCATAAGAAGAATCAGACAATGCCCACTAGAAAATGGATGCCTACTGGTAGCACTATTCCCTTAAGAAGTGAGCACACTGTGAACAGGGCTAATACAGACACTAGTACTGCATCAATTCACAATGATTCCAGTGCCTTAATTTCTGATATGAATGCTTCTTTTTCTGAGGTGGGTGTTCCAACCATTGTTACTAACCAAATGGAACCCATTCTTGCATGGGGATCCCAATTATCCAGTTATCCTTGTCTGTGTTCAACTGCAGATCGTTCAAATCGTTCTGTGGTACCTGGACTCAGGCTGTTCCAAGCATATGACTGGCGACCGGTCACGGCTCATGAACTTCGTGAGCAAATTCATCGGGACAGTTAGATTCGGGAATGATCATTTCGGTGCTATTATGGGTTATGGAGACTATGTTGTTGGCAAAAGTGTTATCTCTAGGGTTTACTATGTAGAAGGTCTTGGTCACAACTTGTTCTCTGTTGGTCAATTCTGCGATTCTGATCTAGAAGTAGCCTTCAGAAAACATACCTGCTTCGTTAGAGAACTTGATGGTAAGGAACTTTTAAGAGGTTCACGTGGTTCAAATCTATACACCATCTCTATCGAAGATATGATGAAGTCCTCTCCAATTTGCTTACTGTCAAAGGCCTCTAAAACAAAGTCATGGTTATGGCATCGTCGTCTCAATCACTTGAACTTCGGTACCATCAATGATCTCTCCAGAAAGGACTTAGTTGTAGGTTTACCTAGACTCAAGTATGAAAAGGATCATCTTTGTTCAGCATGTCAATTGGGAAAAAGCAAGAAGTATGCCCATAAACCCAAACCAACTAACTCTGTCACAGAAGTTCTTCATATGATTCATATGGATTTATGTGGACCAATAAGGGTGCAGAATATATTTGGGAAGAAATATGTGTTAGTTGTGGTTGATGATTACTCTAGATTCACCTGGGTCAAGTTCTTAAGGACAAAGGATGAAACTCCTGATATCATCATCAAACTCATCAATCAGCTGCAGGTTCGGCTTAACAAAACAGTCAGAATAATAAGAACAGACAATGGAACAGAGAAAGAAGACAGAAATATGGGTGAAAACCCATATGGTGTGTGCTATTGTTTTTGATTACCGAGTCGCTAGCTTGACTCGACCCCGAATTAAATGGTTCATGGGGAAATGACTGGACGAGAAATTGGAGTGGGGTCACCACTAACAGAATTATGAATAGTAAGGTAAGGAGAATATTTTTGGTTTTAGATTTTTATATATACATATACAAAGAAAAAAGGAAAATTATTTTTGTGTTTTATATTGTTTTTGGAAGTGAAATATGATATGCTATATAATATATATACAAGGGATAGATATTTCAACAAAACACAAGTACGTTACGCAGCACACCTCCCCGGCAGCGGCGCCAAAATTTGATTGGCTCCCGAACCGTCAAGTTTAATCACACAAGCTGACCACTTGTGAATGGTCAACCGTAATAAAAGCCAGACAGCTCATAAACCAATGCAATTAAATCCAGATGAGTATAGTGTATCCCAGGTCGTTAAGTCCCAACGAGGTGTGTAAACTGTAATACAACGACTGTATATGCTGAAATGATATTGAATATACAAAAACAGGAATCTGATTGACTAACACTAGGAATGTGAATAGTGATAGCTCTGTCACAGCTATGTCGTTAAAAACGTGCAATCAGAAACCTAAAAACGTAAAAGATATTATTGGAAAATAAATTTTTACACTATTAAATTAATTAATATAAATTAAAAATGAATTAAATGTATTTAATAATTAATTAAATAATAAGAAAATCTAATTTTAACTTAAATAAATGAAATAAAGAATCTGAAAAATCTAAAATATTATTAAATAATTTTTGAAACTGAAAATGTATTGATATTATACATGTTTAATGAAAACAAATACTTACAAACCTAAAAATAAGCAAATTGTGGGCTTATGAGTCCAACAGTTAAGCTTTTGGCTTCACAGTGGAGTTTAAGCTTGAAATAAGCTTGGAAAAAGCTTTAAACAGGAAACAAAAGGTAAAATAAGATAAACACAAGTCCAATGGATAAATATAAACAAGAAAATGGACTGTGGTAGTGTGAGCTTAAGGTTTAGTCAGTTAAGCTTTTTGGGCTTAACTTGGATGGAATGGAAGCTTGTAAAAGCTTGGTATAAGCTCCACACTGGAAAGTAAAAGAAAAATAATATGTATACAAGTAATATGGACAAGTATGAACAAGCTGGTACACGGACAATCACTCATAAGCTAGGTATAAGCTAATAAGCAATTCTGCTGAACCATTGCAAGGTTCTGCTGACTCAAGAGCTGTTGGTAATGGTGTAAGTTCATAGATTACTCAGTGAACTGTTATGAGTGGGCAAAAAACAAACTCTAAATTAACTTATCAAATTAGCTCATAAGAGCTCAACAAGAACTGAAACACTGAGTATGAATGGTTAGCCTCACATGAAGCCAAAGATCACAAGCTCAAGTTCAATGAGGAACTTTTCATGAACTTAGGAAAACAACTCCAACTACACAGTTTGCTTCTGTGTAGTGAGTAAGATGGGACAAACAAGGAGAAAGTGATTCAGTATTCTAATAAGCTACAAACTGAAAAAGCAAGCATAAACATAACAAATAAGCTACAAAGGGCAAAAACAACTAAGGAAAAATAAAGGATCAACAAATCAGCAGAATCAACATAAGCACATAAATAAGCTATTAAACATGACATATAAAAATTAACAAAAATAGAATAAGCAAGATTAGCAACAAAACATAAAAATTCTAAAAGCACTAAACATGAAACTAAGCAACAAAGACATAGGAAAATAAACAATTAAATCAAAAACAGGAAAACTAGAAATTTTACTTTTTTAGTTTATTATCAAAGTTGACTAAGATGAACTTTGATCTGAATATAATGACATATTATGGAATATTAAACAATAATAACATAAAATAAACAAAGATAAACAACAATTAAACAAGTATGCAAGATTATAAGTTCTAACAATCTCACAGTGCTCATAATGAGATTGTCAAGTGTCAAGTTGACTTTCTACCATGCTACACCACTTGATTAAGGTTTCACTGAGTTACTTAGGCCATATGAGGAGTATATCAAACAAGAACAACCACAAACATAACCCTAAACACAGATTCACTATTAGATCCAAACAACTTTTAAAATGGATTGTTTTGAGTTTTTCAAAGCAAAAGATAGTGTAAACCAATTTCATCAAATCCAGGGGTCACAATGTGTCAAATCAGACCCTTTTAAGCATAAACAAGTAGTCACAAATGTTCAAACCTATGATTGTCAAAAACTAGCATATTGACAGTCCAAATGCAATATCAAACCACAATCAAACCCAAAACATAACAACCTAAGATAAAGCTATAATAACATTAACAAATAACAAAGAAACACAGAAACATGAAAATTAAAGCATATAAAAGATTAGAACAATAAAATGCAAAAAATGGTAAAAAGGCTTACAAATGAAATCCTGCTTGAAACTGAGAACCATGGTCACAGAACACATCCTAAGGCTTTCCACAAAGCTTCTAAACCAAATGCAATCCACAATTAACCTTGCTCCATGCAGTTTCACCAAGATCACTTCATTATTTTTAGTTTTTCATTGTTTTTCTTGATTTTTATTATTTTCTGAATTTTAAAGACTAAACTTGTTTTAAGGTCTCTAAAAGCTTTAAAACTTTTGTCAGGAGCTTATGTGAGCTTAAAGAGTCCATTAAACAACTACATAACAAGAAATTAAAGTAACTTGAAAATTAAAGGAATTTAAGCAAGAACTCGAAACTGAAAGATTACTTGAAATTAAACTGAAAATAAAGTTTCATTACACTAATTTGATAAGAATACAACATTGAAAGCAATAAAATGACTTGAAATTAAAGAAAGCAGTAAATTTAATTAACTACGTGACCTAGGCTAATCCAAAGGTATTTAATCTAAAGAAAGCATTTAAATTCTATACTACACGACCAATGGCTAGCCCAAAAGGTAACTTCTTCTCTTGCCTCTCCTCTGATATTTATAGTCACTTGAGTTCCCACCATCTTCCTCGTAAAATCCCACTTTAATTTTTGACCATTGATTGAGCAGAGATGATCCTAGCCTTTGAATTCACTTTTGGCGCCAAAAGTAATACTAGTAGATTGAGGCAGTTCTGCAACAATTAATGCTTCTTGTTCACTTGTAGAGGTGGAGGGGACATGTTTGGTTGGTTTAGAGGTCAAGTGGTAGATTTGATAGCAAAAACAGGGTATGTGAGGTGAGGTGAAGTGTTTGTGGTGAGAATGCATTTATTGATTGTGGGCTGGTATAGGTGAAAGGATGGTGGAGAAAAAGGTGGTAGCAGGTGGCAAAAACCAGGCAAGGTGGAGGAGTGGTTTTGACCAGATATTATTTAGGGACCAGATATTTTAGTGGAAGTATCTGCTGAAACGTATGCCTTCAGCAGAAACCATCAGCGCATTATATCTTCGGCAGAAACCATTGATTCAGCATAATCACAATAGGCTTCAGCAGAAACCATCATTATCAGCAGAATCAAACTGTTTCAACTCTTTTTGTACCTGATTCACATAAAAACACATTTTCATGATATTTGTAACATTTATAAAGTCATTTGTGTGTTTTTGGCTGTTTTTGTGGGTTTAAACAATATAAAATATATGTGTATTTAGACACATATCATGTAGGGTTGAACTTGAAGACTTGGCGGTGGTTGAACCATTTATGGTGGAGGAATTGCTCCAAGTTGTGGAGTATGTTGTTGATTAAATTGTTGTTGATAAATTGCTTGTTGTTGATTCCATTGTTGATGTTGTGGACTTAGTTGTTGTTGTCGTTGAGGATAAGTGTAAGGGAAATAGTTAGAGTATGGTGGTTGAGACATGTTGAAAAATTTTGTTGGTAAAAAAGGATCTTTGAAGTCGAATGAACCTTTGTTGAAGAAGTGTCCTTAGGCGTAGAAATCACAATTATCCAAGTAGCACTTATGCGTAAAAACACCGAAGTTACGCGTAACAAATAGAAGTTACGCGTAGAATTTAGCTTACGCGTAAGTAAGGAAAAGACGCTAAAGTTATGCGTAGACAAAAGTTAGGCGTAGAAAGTTAGGCGTAGGATTATCTTATGCGTAAGACTAGGCTTAGGCGTAAGAAAAATCTTATGCGTAGGATTTCTACGCGTAAGCTTATGCTTATGCGTAATTTTAGGGTTTTATCCCAAATGATCTTTTACACTTCACAGTGCAAAAGATATCCAAAGTCGACGTGTTTTCAGGCTTATCCAAGCAAGAAAACACGGAGTAAACCAAGAAAACGAAGATCAAACCAAGGAAAGAGTTACGCGTAATTTTAGGGTTTCACTACGCGTAGGTTTACTCGTAAATTTGATATTGCACAAGGATGTTTCTAAACCAGTTTTTGTGTGATGAAATAGCTTCAAGATCACCAAATAACACAAGAATGTGAGATTTGATGAACCAAACCTTCTAAAACAGTTACGCGCAGATCTATACCCATGAATAAAAAAACTAGCTCAAAAACAATGATCCACGCATAAAGTTTGAAACTTTTTGCCAAAAACAAGTATTTTAACACCTTAAAACGTTGAAAGTACAAGAATCTTGGATTAAAAAGTGTAAAAAATAAGTTTTTAAGCGAACCAAAGAATACGTTATCTTTACGCGTAAGACCCAAAACCAAAATCTTCAAAACAAAAGTGTGCACTCAACTATTTGGCGATTGATACCACTGTTAGGTCACTAGTTTTACAAACACAAGTAATATAGAAAGAGATAAGGCGATTGAACAAGAACCAAACACACACACACGATAATAAGGACGGTTTAGGCGTAGAGTATGTGAATGAGAATAACTTGAACAACCAACCCTCAAGTGAGGGTTTACATAAGGTATTTATAGGAGGAAAGCTAGGGCAACACTCCTAGTTTCCATCCTTTCTTTAATGGACTAAGGCCTAGGCTTATGGGCCTTCTACATAAGCCTAAGGCTAATTACAAACATAAAGGCCATAATAAAGCTAACTATTACATATTAATTCCTAACACTTGATTATGGTCTAGGAGTGATTCCAACAGTTTTCCTGAAGGTACTGCTTGTGGAGCAGTACTTTGAGTAGAAGGTACTGCTTGACTTTGGAAATTTGGTCCAACAGTTTCTTTTGGGGTTTCAGACCTAGATTGACCAATAAGCTTCTTCCTAAACTCTAGAATGTCTACACCAAATCCTGAAACATCAGGTCTTATGGGTTGATGACTACCAACGGGATGTGGAACAGCATGATAACCTTTGTCTTTCTTATACTCAGGAGGTGAATCACTAACTGAATCCTCATTACTAGATGTGTCAACATAATTAATGAGTTCATCATCACTAGTGGTTATATCTTCTAAGTCATCCTGATCACTAGATGTGTTTTCTTCTATGTTATCAAAGTCCATACCAAAACCTAAGCCAGTTCTAATGTATGCTCTTCTCTGTTTTTGAACATAAGTAACATGTGACAGACCAGATTCTTTCCAGGCATCAAACTTTGCTAACAGATCATCTCTCTCCTTAGTTAGTTTCTCAATTTCAGCAATTTTACAGTTTAATTTCCATTCACTCAGTTTTAACTGGTAATCCTGTTGTTCATATTTTTCAGCCCAAGCCATTTCATTATTTTCATGTGTTATAATTTTGTCTTCCATAGACTCTAAAGTTATTTGATAACCAGCTACCTCAGACCTAGCCTTAATACAATTATCTCTTTCAATCACATAACTATTTAGCAGTTTTTGATAGAAATTATGACAATTTGAGCATACCTCAGAGATAGGGGTTGAACTTGGTGAAGTAGCTACCATTGCAAGTAGAACAGGATCATCTTCACACTCCAAGCTCCAATCAAATCCTCCATACCCATCTCCAGATTCCAAAGCAGCATGATCAACTTCCTCATCAAATACAGTGCTCCAGTCCAATTCTCCTACCGAATCTTAAACTGCTTCTTCCACTGCTACCATACAATAAGTCACTGGTTCATCATCAAACTCTTCACTCCAGTCAACTTCTGACAAATTCTCTTGAGCAACCAAAGCCTTTGTTTCAGTAATGGGGATTTCTTTTAGCTCCAGCTTTGGTTTCTCAGTCATCCTGTTTGCTTGATACTTAGCAAACCTGCACTCCCTTGCAAAGTGTCCAGTCTTTTGACAATTGAAGCATTCAATTTTGGATTTGTCAAAAGTTATCCCCTGTTTTGGTTTGAAATCAATGCTCTTTCCTCTTTTCTTCATGTACTTCTTGATCCTTGCAGTGATCAAAGAAACTTGCCACCTGATATCAATCTCTTCTAAAGCATCCTCGTCAATCTGGGAGAGATCTTCTTCATAAACTACAGGTAAACTAGCTTGCTGTGCAAAGAAGGAGCACACAACTTCATCTGAGTGCATAGTAGTAGGTGGTGGGGTTTGCTGAGCATAGGTGGGAGCAGCATACGAGACAGTACTTTGAGTCACAGTACTTTGAGTTGGAGAAGCAGTACTTTTGGTGGAAGTACTGCCCTTCTTTTTAGATGATAGAAAAGCAATACTGTGAGACTTAGAACTTGTTTGACCATTCATCTCATGCTCATATACCTTTAGATGGTTGTAGAGATCATCAAAGTCCATGACATCCAAACCAGGTTGTCCTCTGATCATTGTAGCAATTACATGCCATGTAGATGGCAAACTCCTTAGAAACTTTAGATTAGCATCTCAACTGAAACTTCTGCCTGGTATAACTCCAACATATTGAGGAGATTTTGAAACCTATCATATGCAGCATCAAGACTCTCTCTTTCACCTACAGTGAAAGTTTCAAACTGTTGCTTCAGCAGAGTTCTGTGCATCTTCTTAGAAGCTTCATTCCCTCCAAATCTGGTCTTGAGAGCAGCCCATAGCTGCTTAGCATCTTTAGCATCATGGAACTTGAGAAGATGACCTGTTAGAAACAAGACCTTGATAGATCTTAAGCACTCGGAGATCGTTAGCTTTGCCTATGTAATCACAAGCAAACTAATAGAAGATCTCTACAACTTGGTATTGTAGCGGAAAATAAATACAAGTTATAATAACTAAGAACACTTTTGATCCTCTATGGATCTTTGATTATCGAAACTCTATGTTTCGGATAGAATACAAGACTTGAGAAACTTGAGAAAAACTTATCTATTACAATCTATCATGGTTTCTTATATAGGCAAGAAACCCTAAAGAGCGTTGACAATTTACGCTTCTACTACTAAACTAGACTAAGCATGCAACTAGACAAGCATGCAACTAATCATATTGTTTTGTTAATCATCGTGTTTATTCTGAGTAAGCTCTACATAATACGGCGCCAACCTATACATACGGCGCTGACTTTTACTCTAAACTGAGCTTATCTCTCCTACGTGGTTCCCACTTTCAGCAGCAACACACTGTCTGCTTTAACACTTCTGCTGAAGTATAACTTCGGCAGAATCCTTTCTTCTTCGGCAGAATCTCTTCGACTGAAGCTTCGGCAGAATCAGTAGTTTATGCTTCGGCAGAATCAATAGTTTTCCATAATTCCCAACAATCCTCCCCTAAACTGGAATTTGACGAGGTTAAGTTCCAGTTTCCTTGATAGATCGATGAGGTTGTTGAGGATTGTACCAGTTTACGAATAATTTCCAGGCAAGACCCTTCCCATATTTTAAACACTTCAGAGCTATGGATGGCCAGAATCTTGAGGATCAGCAGCAAAGATGCAGAAGAAGAACATCTCTATGATGAATTAATCTGTAGAGCACTAGGTCTTTGCAGCAACATATGACATCATGTACATCAAAACGGATAAGTTCAATACTATTCTCATCACTTCCAGGTGTGTTAACTCTTGTGAGAGGTGAATCATTGAAATTAATGGATTTGATGTCTCTTTACCAATAGCCATTACTACTGGAGTAGCCACATGTTTGAGTTCGAAAACTATGGTACATTGATAACCATCTGATTTATTGGCAAACCAGCAACCATATAAACGGATTTGGCTTGTCTTTACCTGTAGCCGTTTGCTCAGGACTAGTCAATTCTTAGGATTGGTGAATTGAGAACCAAATATGGAGTCAGGTGCCTTTACCACATGCCATATTCATGTGGGCTAGCCAATTCTTGGATTCCAAACAGGAATAGACCATGGTGAATTGATGACCATACAACCCTCAGCAGTTAAGCATGGGTGGTTGCAAACCCTATGATTTTGAGCAAACCATTACAGCTATCAACAGATTTGATGTGTCTTTACCAAAGCTGTACCCTTTGGACTAGTCAACTCTTTGACATACACAAGGTACATCGGGTGAGTTAAAGACCATCAAAAATTTTAATAACAAACAAACCCTTTTTTTTTTTTTTTTTTTTTTTTTTTTTTTTTTTTTTTAACTAAGAACAATTTATAAAACTGAAAAAGCTTAATAATAATTTGAAAAGGAAAATTAAAGACCTAATTTTTATTAAATAAACGCTATCACTATTTTTAAAATGATGTTTTTATGAGATTTCTTTTTATGAAAGCGTTTACTTTAAAAAAATTTGGCAAAAATAGACAAATATCATAAACAAAGCAAACTAAAATGAACAAAACAGGGTAGTGTAGAGAGTACAAAGTGTCCTGATATGGATGAAGAAGAGGCCTATAGTATTTGTTGAAGTTGAGTCTAGATCAATCCCACCAGAGCTAAGGCAGAGTGCCTTTCATTTCCCACTGGATCTGGAGGAATTTCCAATTTCTGGCTCAGCATCTTTTCCATAAGTCTTTTAGGCACAGGGTACTTTCTTTCAGACAACATGCACACAGTGATTCCACCCTTAGTCTCAAGGACATGCACCCGAGGGAGAGGATAGAATCTCCAGGATATGAGCTTCCACCGATGTGAGTTTTCCCAAATGGAAGATGCTTTGCTGTTGGGAATGTGGGAGTTCAACAGAACTTGAAGATCTCCTGGTAAAAACATCCCAGAACCTTGAGGTTCTTTGTTGCAATAATGGGTGGAAACTTGAGTGAACAGAGAGATTAAGTCTGCCCTGTCGATCAAGTGTAGAATTTCCTTTAGGAAGGTGAATTCCATTAAAGTGGAGTTCCTTCGAAGAAGAACATTCATCTCATCATTCTTTAAATTCCACTCTATCACCCCATCTGAGTTTCCATCAGGAAAATCAGCAGCAGACCCTTCTATAATGAAAGCTGAGTCATCCGCTTCAAGATCAAAAGGAGATATTTTAGCCATTCTCTTCTTCCTCTTCCCAGGCTTATAGATATCCCTAGAGGGAGCATTTTCATCTTCTGCATTGGTAGTAGGACTTGTATCAGTAGATGGAGACTGGGTTGAAGCACGAAGTGCTTTCATCCTGTGGGATATCCTTATAGCCTTTTCTGTTTTGGTTTCTGCGAGGTCAGCTTCCTTAACTCTAGAATCTTCCAGTGTGCCATCAGGTATTACTGAGGGAGAGGGAGCTGATGCTTCAGGTGCTTCAGGAGGAATGGAAGATGGTTTAGCAACTTGACCCTTGGCAGTAGAGGAGGCAACTTCAGAAGTTGCTTCAGCAGGAATGACTGAACAGGATTCCTTGGTTGGAGCATCATCAGCCTTGAGTCTTTTGGCTTCTGGAGCAGCTTCATTCTCTGAAGTCCTCTTTAGGTTGAGAGATTTTGCTAAAGATAATGATCTTTCCTCCATGATTTGGTTATATTTGCGATACAGGACATGATCGGGAAAAGCCTTGACTTGTTTCATTGTTAGGCCAGAGTTGGACATTGAGTATTGGTTTTTCACCACCCTTCTCATTTCATCTTTAGTGGGAGGTTTGTTTTTGGCCTTCTGAGCTTGGATGGCCCTCTTTTGTGTAATTGCCTCTTGCCTCCTTTGTCTTCCCTGAGCCATCATTCGCTCCACATAATTGTCACTGAGGAAATCTTCACCTAATATACTTTGAGCCAGAGAAGGTCTTGAAATGACTTGCTGAGTAAGAATATCCCAGTGTTCAGCAGGCATCTTGACCCTCAGTTCATCTAGTTCTTTTCTTCTCTCAGGAGTTAGAGATGAAAATTCCTCTGTTCCAAGTTGTTTAGCCAATGCTACACTTTCCATTGACATCTCAAACTCTGCCAATCTACTTGCTTGACCCAGTCTTTCCTCCTCACTCACCAGGTTAGGACCAAGTTCATCTTCAGTGATGACATTTTTTCCTTTATCATCAGGCTGCTTAACACACTCTTCTTCAGTTAGATCAACCAAAGGAATTTCTACTGGAGTACCTAGATCAACATGTTGATGTAGATTATCAACTGAAGTGGTCAAGACAAAAACATCAGGAAGATCTGCTGGAGTGGAAAGGCCTGATGGTTCTTGAACAGATGAAGATTGTCCAAGATCTGGAGATGCATCCTCCATTTGCATATCAGCAGATGTAGCCTTATCACCCCTAGGTTCCTCTGAAGCTTCAGAAGAATCCTTATGAAGATCAGATCTCTTTCTTCTTGTGTACAGAACAGGTTTCTTCTTCTTTGATGAAGTGGCAGCTACCGATAAAGGGTCATTGAGAGACACTTCAGCCAACATTTCTAGAGATCCAAAGGGAGGAACTTCTTGTTCTTCATCAGAGGAAACCACAAGTTTCCTTTTGGAAGACCCTTTTAGCTTGTGCTCTAAGACCTTAACCTGATTCTGCAGTTCTTCAATTTTACCCCCAAGAGACAATTTGGTCTCTGCAAGTTCCTTTTTCAGAGCATTAACCTCTGCAGCATACCTGTTGACAAGAGCATACACAGATGAGAGTGTAATGGAGTCCTCAGCTCCACCAGCAGATTGCTCTGTGGAAAGGGGAGCCTCATTGGACCTTTCAGAAGTAACCTGGTCATGCTCAGTGTGGGGAAGATCTTCATCAAGAGGATCCCTCACAGGACTTGGTGTGGGTGGTCTATTAAGATCTGACTCAACATGAGTATCAAGTGTGGGTGGAGGACTGGGACAGAGTGGCTGTTCTGGAGCAACATGAGTTGCTTCAACAATAGAAGATGGGCCCTCATCAATGTTAACTAATGGATTACCATCAGTAGCAACAGGTGAGATAGGAGGACTATGAGTCACATTCTCCTCATCAGCAGCCTCATTACCCTGAGGCAACATGGCTTCTAGCAAGGGATGATGTTCCCCCTGAAAGTGGGTTCTCATGGTTGCAAACAATTTAGCAGTCAAAGAACCTATAGGATAAAAAGCTTGAGCTTGGGTAGAGGTGTCTAATATAATTTGTAAAAACCTTGGGTACATTAGAAATTTTCCCTTTGTCTTTTGAATATTTTCAACCATGTTTTCGAAAATATACTTAGAAAAATTGAAAGTTACCCCTTGAGAAAGACACACAATACCATATCCCAGTCTGGTAGAGAACTGGTCCCATCCTCCGGTCTTGTTGCTCATGCATTGGAGCAGTGTGTGAACCAGGAACCTCCATTTTGGGCAGAGTTCCTTCTTTAGCCACATATCTGTTCTTGTTCCTCGATACCCAATAGCCCTAAGTCCATTCAGCACATCTTCCTGATTAGAGTAAAATACTCCATCAGCATCTTCCAAGTGAAGCTTCCTCCTAATCAAGTCCTCTGTAACATTGTACTCTTTTTCATCAATCACAGCCCTAATCTCTGTCTCGTTCCTCTTCTCAGCAGTTGCCCAAAATTGAGTAATCAGAGATTCATATATCTCATTTGGTGAATGAGTTAGAGCATAACGAATCTTGGACCTTTTCAGGAATTCCACCATTGGTTCGTACAATTCATATCCCTTGCCATTTCCCAGAAATGCAACTTTGTTGTGATCATATTTAAATTCAAGAGCCATGAGGAATATGAGTGTTTAGAGTTAAGATTCTTGAAATAGTGAGTGTTTGTGAAAGTGGAATGAGAGGGAATCTGTTTGTTCTGAAGCGAGTGAAGGTGGATGAAGTGTTTTTGCCCAAATTATAGTCAAAGAAAAATGGACCGTTTGGTTGACCATTGCTGACGTGTACGACATCTTTGACCCAACCCAAAATAACACTTCGGCAAAAACACAAGATCAATCTGCTAAAGTTGTGGCATCAGCAGAATGCGTCAAAGATAAGAATATCTTCGGTAAGTTTCTAGAATTACTGTGCCACCCACTTGCATTAAACTCATTGAATCTTGAATCCGTCTATAAAATGATCCCAATGTAACTCATCTTTTCACCAAGATCCCCAAATATTTACCACAAACCCTAGAAGCCAAATAACTCCAATTAACCCAATTACACAATGACTTCCAAACCTGAGATCATAGATCTCACTTCCTCATCTTCCTCATCCTCTTCATCATCATCAAGTGGTGAATCAAACCCATGGTTCCATTACTTTCCTCAACCCTATCCAAGACCAAATAAATCGCCCTTTCTTCCTTCTTCAGAAGATGACAGTGTAGTGAATCCAAGTGAATCTGCTGATGATTCTGATGACTCCTATAAGGAGGGAACATCTTACTCCCAACCTCCAGCACCTCGGTCTCAACAAAGACCTCGTGCCAGGAATCCGCCACTCCCCAAAGATAGAGAGGTGGTTCTTGGTCTCACTGCGCCATCTTTTGGTGCATGAACACACATCGTATAGTAGAAGGGCTTAAGGAGGGTGGATCGATTGCATTTTGGTTGAAATGAATAGATGAAGCACAAAGGACACGATAGTTCTCTTCGTCATCCTACGTGGTCATCGTCATCATCAATCGTTTTCATCAATCCATCCCTCCATTTTGGTCCTTAGCATCTTCGTCGTGCTGGTCATGCATATCCAACCAGCCAGTTAGACTGAATGGGTGGTTATGCAAGACCTACAAAAGCAAAGCCAGCATTTAACGCATATCCAGCATTCCATTAGATTTCGGAATGAAAGATATACATTAGATTAGGCTTAGCTTAAGTGTACAGCTCGTATCTTGAGGATGCAAAATAGAAGTTGACATTATGTAAGCTGTAAGCTGTAAACTGTTTCTTGAATGAATGAATGAACAATTTGACTTCAATTTCTTTTCTTTCAGTATTATCTTCAGTAGAATCAAATTGTATGCTTCAGTATTTGTTATCAGAAGAAACAAGCAACACTCTCTCAGCTATCTGACCATGTACTAATGAGCCACTCTTGATGAATTTGATCTTGATCATGGGATGTATAAACTGCAATCCAGATAAGGAATAGGCAAAATGCAGTACAGACAACTGCAAAACAGACACTAAACATACACAACAACAAAAACAAACAAACTAGAGAAATATTAGAAGTTAGTGTTAGAAAACAAACTAATATACAAAAACAACCAAAAATCTGCAGAGTGCACAAAGACAAACAAAAATCTGCAGAGTTTGCACAAATCCTCCCCTGAGGCATATGCCTCCCCTGAGGCCTATGCCTCCCCTTAAACTATGCAGTAAAGGGTTTAGCATACCAATATTGACCACGAGGTGTTGAAACCTTGGTCCATCAAACGCTTTTGTTAATAAGTCTGCCACATTATCATCAGTATGGATTTTAGCCACTTTTATCAAATGTTTTTCATAAGCATCTCTTATAAAGTGGTGCCTGATTTCAATATGTTTCGTTCGACTGTGAAAAACTGGATTTTTGACTATGCAGATGGTACTTTGATTATCTATATGAATTGAAGTGTTCATAAAGTTGTACCCATAGTCCAGCAATTGGTTCTGAATCCAAAGGACTTGTCCACAGCAGTTTGCAGCAGCAACGTACTCTGCTTCAGTAGTAGAGGTGGCCACAATGGTTTGTTTCTTGCATTGCCAAGAAATCAACCTTTTGCCTAGAAATTGGCAGCCTCCAGTTGTGGATCTTCTATCCAGATTTGCACCAGCATAATCACTGTCACTATATGCTTCCAACTTGAAAGGAGATTCTTTTGGGTACCAAAGGCCTAAAAGAGGTTGGCCTTTGAGATACTTAAAGATCTTCTTGACTGTATTGAGATGGGAAGCAAGTGGAGTGACTTGATGTCGAGAACAAAC
Source organism: Chrysanthemum seticuspe (assembly GCA_019973895.1). NCBI lineage: Eukaryota > Viridiplantae > Streptophyta > Magnoliopsida > Asterales > Asteraceae > Chrysanthemum > Chrysanthemum seticuspe. Next base: position 217,456,413 of record BPTQ01000004.1, read on the forward strand.
ACTCACAGCAAATGTAATATCAGGTCTTGAAGCTGTCAGATACATCAATGAACCAATCATGGACCTGTACAGATGCACATTCACAGGTAGATCTGGTTCATTATTTGCTTTAGTCTTTGGAGCTTCATAAGGTGTTGTGGCAGTCCTAACACCTTCCATACCAAACTTCTTCAAAATGTCCTTCACATACTTATCTTGACTGATAAAGATGCCATCTTGTTTCTGCTGAACCTGGAGACCCAAGAAAAAAGTAAGCTCTCCCATAGCACTCATTTGAAATTCACCCTTCATAAGTTCCTCGAATTCCCTGCACCAAGCTTCGTTTGTGGAACCAAATATAATGTCGTCCACATACACTTGCACTAGAATGATGTCTGAGTAATTCTTCTTAAGAAACAGTGTTTTATCGATAGCTCCTCTCCTATAGCCATGCTTCAGCAGGAATGATGAAAGCCTCGCATACCAGGCTCTTGGAGCCTGATGTAAGCCATAGAGAGCTTTAACAACTTTGTAAACATGAGTTGGGTGATCTGGGTCTTCAAAGCCCTTGGGTTGAGTGACATAGACCTCTTCTTCAATCTCACCATACAGAAAAGCACCCTTGACATCCATCTGATACACCATGAAACCCATGTATGAAGCATATGCCAAGAAAATGCGAATTGCTTCAACTCTGGCAACAGGTGCAAACACTTCATCATAATCAATCCCTTCCTCTTGTCTGAAGCCTTGAGCTACTAATCTTGCTTTGTTTTTTATCACAACACCCCGAGCATCTCTCTTATTCTTCAGAACCCATTTTGTCCCAATGGCATATTTGCCATCAGGTAGTGGTACCAAAATCCAAACCTGCTGGTTGTGAAATTGTTGCATCTCTTCTTGCATTGCTTCTAGCCAACTTGAATCATTAAGAGCTTGAGATACACTGGTTGGTTCCACTTGAGAGAGAAAACAAGCAAACAGACAGTGTTTGAAGTCTGTGTGATTGTCTCTTTGTTGGTTGGAGACATAAGAGAGAAAAGCAATTTGTCCAAATTGAGGACTTGTGATAGCCCTTCGAGTTCTAACAGGTGCCAGAAGATCACCTATGATGTTTGATTGAGGATGAGCAATGTTGATCCTCTGAGTAGCAGTGGGATTGACTTCAATGGATGAATCAAGATTAGTGATGGTTGGTTCAAATTCAGCATCATAAGAGGGTGAGGTGAAGATGCCAGCTTTGGGTGGATGATTTCCAAGATCTGAAGGTTTTGGAAAGCGTGTATAAGGTTCACCAAAGTCTGAAGATACTTGAGAAGGAACAGCATAGCCTTCAGCAGATTTGGGGATGGAAGGTGTGACAGAGTCAACTTCAGCAGACACGTTGTTTCTGCTGACTCCTTCAGTAGCTACCCCTTCTTTCAGTTTCTCTGCTTCAAGCTTGGCAGCAAATTCTTGAGTCTGGAGCCTAGCAAGGTCCTCAGCATAATGAGAGTCATCTTCATCACTCGAATCAGCAGTATCCGTGGAGGAGGTACCTGCAATATTGTTAGGGGAGAAAGAAGGCACAAGTATGGGTTGCTCATCATCTTCAAACTCATTTTCAGAGTCATCATCAAAGGGACCTGCATGGTTAGTTGGAGATTCTTGAGAACCTGCATTTTGATTAGCCAAGTGTCTAGTGTAACCCAAGGAATCAGTTAAGTAGTCAAGGTCAAAAGACCAAGTATGACCCTGTCCTTGAACATTATGCTTATCTTCCAAAAATCTCAGGTTCAATGTCTCCTCTATCTTCTTGGCTTGCAAATTATACACCCTGTAGGCCTTAATATGAGCTGAATAACCCACAATATAACCATCATCAGCCTTCTCATCAAACTTTCCCAACGGATCACTTGTGTTCAGAATGGTCACTTGACAACCAAAAGGTTTTAGGTAGTGAATGACAGGAACCTTTCCAAAAAGGAGTTCATATGGGGTTTTGAGTTGTGGTCTGGTAATGGACACCCTGTTTAGCACATAGCAGGCAGTGCCAACAGCTTTAGTCCAGAACATAGTGGGCAGTTTAGAGTCTGCAAGCATGGATCTAGCAGCCTCTATTAAGGTCCGGTTCTTTCTTTCAGCCACCCCATTTTGTTGTGGGGTTCTTGGATTACTATAGTCCCTTTTTATGCCTTTTGACCCACAGAGTTCTATAAGAATAGCATTTTTGAACTCTGTCCCATTATCACACCGAATACCCTTAACCTTTTTGTTCAACTGATTTTCAACAAGAGTGATGAATTCAGTCAGCACTTGAGATGTTTCATCTTTGGTTCTGAGAAAGAAAACCCAACAAAATCTGCTATAGCCATCAGTGATTACCAAACAGAAGAACTTATGATCAATGCTTCTGACTTGAGTTGGACCAAACAGATCCATGTGAAGCAACTGAAGAGGTTCAGTAATGATGCTCATAGCATTGATGGCTTTATAAGAAGCTCTGTGTTGTTTTCCTTTGTTGCAAGCGACACAATTGTGATCATTTGTGAAAACTTTGGTGGGAAGTCCTTCAACAAGACCCATTTTAGAGAGTTTGTTAATGGTCTTGAAATTCACATGCGCCATTCTTCTATGCCATTTAGTGGACTCATCAAGAGATGCTTTAGCCACCAAGCAAGTGAGATCACCACCTGGTTGAACTTCATTAAGGTTGAATGTGTATAAGTTGTGAGTTCGAGGAACCTTCAGCAGAATTGAAGTGTCTTCTGGGAGTTTGAAGTCTTTAGACAGCACAAGACATTCATTCTCAGTGAAGAGAACTTTGTTCTTAGTGTCACAGATTTGTGAAACAGAGAACAAGTTGAAATGTTGAAGTTCCTTAACAAAGTACACATTTTCAAAATCCAGATGAGGTGTCTTTATGGTGCCCTTCCCTGTGATACTACCATCACTTCCTCCAAAAGTTACATTGCCTCCTCCTTCTATAGGGACAAAATTGTGCATCATATCCCTGTTTCCAGACATGCTTCTGGAACAACCACTATCAACAATACCAATATTCTTATGCTTAAGGGGATGATCCTACAAACAACAACAAAAATATATACAAACAGTTAGTATTCAGAGGAGGTTCAAGTCATTACTGACTTGAACCTGCCTTGTGGATCACAGGTTTAGAGCATGAAGTTTTAGAGGATCCACCATTGTTCTTGGTCCTCCATTGATAATTTGGTCCCTTGTGAGTCCAAGAACAACCTGTTGAGGGCTTCACAGCAGTGTTCCCATATCCCATCCCAGCATACATGGAGTCAACATATGTAGGCCAATAGCCATGTTTAAAGTATGGGCTCGTTGGTTGGCCATATGGTCTAGTAACTGAACTTTTCCAATGAGAGTCAGTTTTAGCTGCTTGTGGGACATAAGGTGGAATATTAGCAACATTGGTCCAGTTAGGTTTTTGTTTCTGGAGAGTAGCACATGCACCCAATCTTTGTTCATAAAAATCACAATCCTTAATCAAATGAAATTTACTGCCACATACAAAACATGTCTTCTTCTTAGAAGTTTTATTCAAATAGGAAGATGTTGGATTACATGCAGAAGTACTTAAAACAGATACATTTAAGGACTTGATTTTAACAGACTGATTATTCAAACATTTAAAAGATAAGTCTTCAGGAGAAACTGTCTTGGAAGATGATTCCTCAGCAGCTTCCCTAGAGGGCTCACAAGTAGACAGGGGTGCAGGCTTGGGTGTTGGTTCAGGCTTGGGAAGGTCAGACTTCTCATTTGAATCACAGCTTTCATAGGAAGTAGACCCTTGATCCGATGAATTGTCACTGTCAGAGTAAGAGACAAAGTCATTAGATGAGGTATCAGGGTCTGGCAAGTCTTTTGACTTTTTGCCATATAAGTGATGTGATCCATCAAAGTCAACAGTGATGGATAGGTCTGTGGGCATGAACTCACCTCTAATGGGACCAGGGACAGCATGCATTTTACCTTCTTTAACATAATTAGCTAACCCTGCTGATGTAGGTTTACGCCCATCATACTTAGCTTCTGGACCTACATATTTTTGAAAACCTAAACCTATAGGACATGTCTGAGATTGACTAGTATAGATGATTCTATTTAAGCTTTTACCAGACATTTGCCATTCATTATTCCTATCAATTTCCTCAGCTAGTTTTGCCTTAAGTTCTAGGTTCTCAGACACAGCTTCATCCTTTGCTTTCTCAGACAGTTTTAAGTAATTATTTGCAACTTCTAGATCAAACTGTAACACTTTTATCTTTTCTTCATAAGCTATTTGATTCTTCTGAAACCATACTTTTTGTCTTTCTACAGTTTTTAATGCAAGTTTATGAGCTTCATTATCAATATAACATGCATCAAACTTAGGTTTCATAGCATCAAATTCTTCCTTAAGTTCATTGTATCTAAGACTACAGCCAAATATACAATTGTGTACCTGAGATAGTCCCATTAAGGCAAACTGATCATGCCTTTCATCCGAAGTGCACCTTGCAAGCAGTCCAAGCTTGTCAGTATCATGAGCTTCCTCATTAACAGATTCATGTGCAGTCCAGTTGACCTGTTCATCCATGGTGAGGAGAGCTGCTAAAGCTCCAGCTTCCTGCTGTTTCTGCTGATAGGAAAGATATTTGGCTCCATCTCCATTCTTTCTGTCCTTGCATTCTCTTGAGAAATGCCCCATCTGATGACAAGTGTAGCACCTGACTTTCCCCCTATCAAAGCGAGCTGGTTCCTTTCCCTTGAAAACAAACTTCCTTCCAGCCTTCTCTTCAAACCTTTTGATGTCCACTGACAGCAAAGCCACCTGCATTTTCAGCTTCATTTCCTCCATTTCAAGAGGGTCCACCTGATCAAAGTCTTCATATGCAAGATACTGCTGAGTATCATAGTCAGCAACAAACGAATGAAGAACATCCTCCATCACACTACTTGACCTAGCTTGAGAACTTGGTGGAGTGGGACGAGGGTTATGTGGTGAAGGAGGAGCTGGAGATGATGATGGAAAGTAGTTGGAACTAGGAGATGATGGAAAATAGTTGGAGCTAGGAGCTTGTACCATCATGTTGGAATGAGATGTCCCAACAAAAGCTGCATGGTTAGAAGAAGATGTACGGTAGGGAGTCCTGACATCTGGTTCAAGAGTTCTGAGTCTGTTGTATAGCTCATCAAAGGTGAGCATGTCCAACCCTCCTTTAGCCTTGAGTGCAATACTAACATGCAACCATGATGGTGGCAAGGACCGCAAGAACTTTGAGTTGCAATCTTCATTGTCCGGTTTAGCATTCAGCTGACTCAAGATCCTATGGAACCTGTCGTATCCCTTGTGGATACCTTCTTCTTCTGATATGTTGAAGTCCTGAAACTGTTGTCTTAGCATGGACTTCCTCATTCTCTTTGATTCTTCATTTCCACCGAA